>CAUYRT010017250.1:0-60465 GCA_963574885.1 Lepilemur ruficaudatus | reverse complement strand
GCTGGGACTACAGGCATGCGCCACCATGCCCGGCTAATTTTTTCTATATATTTTTAGTTGGCCAATTAATTTCTTTCTATTTTTAGTAGAGACGGGGTCTCACTCTTGCTCAGGCTGGTTTTGAACTCCTGACCTTGAGCAATCCGCCTCGGCCTCCCAGAGTGCTAGGATTACTGGCGTGAGCCACCGCGCCTGGCCTTGTATTGGCCGTTTTTATTTTTCATATTATATACAAGGAAGTTACCTTCTATAGTGTTATTGGTCTTACAGTTTTTGCTTATTTAAGTAAGCATTTATTTTGAATAATAAGCATTATTTTGAATTTGGTTGATATGCTTTGTGAGATTTTTCTTTAGAAATCAGTTTCATTTGTCTCTCTAGAAACTAAGTTCATTTTTTAAAAAACTTTTCAAGTACATTTTAACTTTCCTCTTTTTGAAAAAAAAAATCTATGTATTTCTTTTACTGGATCCTTAAACTATTACTTTTTTATAAAAAACAAAAAGCTTTTGATACCGAGAGGAAAGTATTTATGTTTGCATCTTTATATTTATATTTATCTTTACATATATATATTTTAAATTATTTTAACTTCAACAATTGTTGAATTGTGCCCAATATTCATGCACTATCTTAACAACTAGGCATTCACAAGGCTAGAGTTAAGTAAGGACACGTGCATGAATTTGGATATATTGTTTTATCTTCATTTTTACTAATGTCACCGCAACAAAAAGCAATTGAAACTTTTCAGGGGCAGATGTGATGAACAGAAAAAACCTCTGGATTTTTCCTTACCCATAATTTTATTAGAAATAAAATTTGCAGTCATTTCAATGGTATTATATTATAACATTTGTCTAAACTAACTAAATAATCCCTTAAAACAGGAAAGACCTTATTACCTGTTATACCTGAGAAAATGTATTTGGCCATGTTTCTAAAAATAGTTTTCTACATACATAGTTGATTTTTCACTTGAACACTGGCAAGCTGGCATAATACTGCTGACTGGAATAGTGTTTCTACGTCTTTAGGGGACCTTACAAACACAACTGAAGCTTGCTTAGAATACATATTCCCAGGTCATACCTCGCAGATCGTGCCTCAGTACAGTGAGGCCTTGGGTGGAACCTAGGAATGTGCGTTTGTTACAAGCTCCCAGGTAATCTGGCTTCAGGTCAAGTTATGGGGAAGACGGATGTGACTTGGCTCACCAGTTCCTGGGTGTTCTCATTTTTGGAATGGCGATAAGAGTAACAGCATCATTGGGTTATTATAAAAATAGTAGAAGAGAGTCTGGCATGTATTATGCACTCAATACATATTAGTTTTTCTCTTATTAAGTGACCATCTCCGTAACAAGGTGACCCCACATCCTGGAAATTAGGGAGAGTCCATTCACAGGAGCACACTTTATTTCATAAAGACTCTGCTCATTGTTTTCTTAAATAGTAAAGAATGAAGACTGTGTTTCATATATGTAATATGTTGGCACTAATTGGGTATAATGTCAAGGTTGTGTTGATTACCTTTCCTCGTGTTTCAATGTGGCTTTGTTTAAGCATAATGGATAACCTATTTCCCAGGAGTTCCAAACTTTTTTATTATTAATAGTTACTACTCCACAGATACAACACTTTCATTATAAACTGTGGTTAAAACTATTGGAAAATATAGCCTATGTTAGTTACTTGAGACTGAAATACAGCCTGAAATATTTTGAAGAGTATGAAAAATTCAGAGCTATAGTTTTATGTAATATTCTATATTTTTGTATTTCTTTCAAATTATATCTAACATTTGTATATAAATGAGAATAACTCTTGGTGAAAGCAAAAAGTTTTGCAAAGTAGTTTTAGTTTTAAATTATGCTAAAACAAGTAATATATATAAAAGTGATTTTGAAGTTGCTTATGTTTATTAAAAACTCTTAAATGAGAAAAATTAATAAGTTTTGATTTTTTGTTCAAATTAATGTGCCAATTTATGAAATGATAGTGGGGAAATACTAAAATTTTATCACAGATATTTTATTTTAAACTTCTTTTTGGTTAAAAATGTCATATTATTCCCTTGTGCATTCTGGGACCAAATTTCTGAACTTGTTCAAAATGATTGTCAGCAAAATTCAGATACCTTGGAAGAAAAAACATACCTCTCAGTTTTTCATTAAAATAATTCCAGTGAATACTTACAGTAAGATTTTGAAAACTTAGAATTTAGACCTTTTAATAACTGAGTGAAAAGCACTATGTTAGGATTTAATTTGCATGTTTTGCAAAAATAAATTATATGTCCCAAGGTAACATTTTCAATTTAACCTGATTGTCATGGAATTGCCTCGTCTTTCTCCATCTGTAAAATAACATTATTAATACCTGTATGACCAAAGTGTTTCCTGCGAAGTTAAAATTAGTTCACATTTATGAAAGCATTCCAAAGAAATACAAGCTGTTGGAATCAGGTTTATAATAATATCGGGGCATCTTCTTGGAGCTCCTTAGTGAATTTGTTCAAACTGTGATACGGTGGGGACGAAATGTTTGGAGAAGACATGCAATTTTATTAGAGTCCAAGCATTGCTATATATCCATGGGAATCACAGTTAGAAGCAAAACTTATAACAAGTTGGTAAAACAATCTGTAAGACACATGAAAAAGTCAGTATACTCAGAGAAGAGTGGTGAGTGGTGAATGGTGTTTCCCAGTCTTTGCTTTTGGGGCTCCGGAAAGGGGACTCCAATGGCAGCGTGGTGGTTGGGCGGTTGCTGTGCCTGCTGTGTGCTAACTGCTCTGCTTTTCTCCCCATGCTGCTGGGCTACAGGTCTCACTCCATCGGGTAAGCACCGCGTGGCTGCGGGTGGGGCTCCGCCCGCTCCCTTGCTGCTCCCTTGACGCCCAGGGTTTCTTTCACAGTGTGCCTCCGCCAGAAAACTCGACTCTCTTGTGCAGAGTGTGTTCATGACCAAAAAAAGATTATAGGGCACCTACTGCGTTTGAGTTTATTTAAGTACACGTTTATCTCATGGCTGAATCATTTACACCACTTTCACTTGCTGAGCAATCTCTTAGGAATCTTTTTTTCTGCACCATTTCTTCTACCTTGGAAGAAGTCCTTAGAATTGAAAGAAGAAAAAAAAAAGCAGAAGAAGAAAGTGGAGATTGAGTGTGGTAGATTTTTAAATAAAACTTCTAGAAAGTAAAGTTGACAAACAGAAAATTGTTTTCTCTAGATAGTCATTTTTTTTTTAGATTGTCATGTTTCTTTGAATTTCTTGTCACTGTTAATTTGTGCTGATGTTTCGCTTGCAACTTTTTGTACCTTCTGAAGTTGGAAGGGAGAAAGGTTACCAGGAAAGCACGTATGTTAAGAAGTTTGCAATTGTCAGTCCCAGGCCTCTGAATTAAGCCACCTTCTACCTGGAATCTTATTGTGTACTTTTGTTTTTGAATTGAATTTTTCTAAGAAAACTGCTTATGTTTACAGAGATGAACAGATTTGGTAATGCTGATGAATTTCTTGTAGCGATGCTTTTTAAATGTAATTTGATGAAATATTTTGCCTAATAGTTTCTAAATGGAGTGTCTAGAGTAAAAACATAAGTATCCCCCGAATTTCTTTGTCCTTTACTTTCTGTATTCTTGTAAAGTGCTGCCCATACGAATGACCTCAGTGGATATTGTCGGGGAAGGGTGACGCATTTATTTGATCCCTGACCTTTTAGCTTCTTAGAGAAGAGAAAGCAGGGATGTTGTTGAAAGGCGCGAAGGGGAACCAGCCAGTGCTAGTGCTCAGGAGAAGGGATCCATTTTGCTTCCTCTCTCTGCTCAGCCTGATTTCTGAGTGGAACTTGATAGAAAAAAACAGGGAATCAATCAATCAGAGGGAAGATGAGTCAGCTACTGTAGGATTAATAGGATGAGAAGGCTGAATCTCTTAAACTTCTCAGGAATGCGTTTATTTGCACCAGATATTCCTGACAGTCAAACCAGAATGGATGCAGAAGTCCCTGCCCCCACTTTGCTCCATGTGAATTGCGTTTGCCTGGTGCATGCTTCCTTGAATGTCTCATTTAACTACCTGCCTTCCTCTGGACAGTTTCTCTGCAACGGAATGATTAGCGTCTACCTGCCTGGTTCTACTTCCTGGGTGCAGCCCTTCTCTCTCCTTACTGTCTTCCTGAGCAGGAGAAGGGAGTGGAGACCCAGGTTGGGCCTGGAGAGGATGCCCACAGCTACTGGGCACACCTGAGGGAAACCAGATGTTTCCTGGCATAGGGAGCCTGCAGGAAGTAAAATAATATGCAACCATAGATCATCTCTTCCTCATTTATACCCTTGAAAGCTGGCTGTGCCTCATTATACCGAAGGAAAACAAATATCATCTTGGTTGGGTGGGCAGGGAATATTTCAGATATTTGAAATTGCTGTTTTAGAACTGTGAATGGGGAGTTCTTCATGTACTTATATTGTGCCGTCTTCTTTTTCCCCCCCTTTAATCTGCTTTTGCCCTGAAGCTACTCCATTCGCCATTCCATAAGTATGCCTGCCATGAGGTAATGTGTGTAAAATATTTTATATAATACTAATTCAGAATATGTTTCAAGTATTTATTTGTGGTTTTTTTTTTTTTCTTTTTCCTCCTTTATGTGGAAGGAACTCACTAAAGTGCCATGACCTGCCTCATTCTTTTTTCTGATGGTGTTCTGGAGAAAAGGCTGACAGTCTATAGATGAACAGTGTAATGGGCTTGGGCTTATGGCCTGACACGCTGGCTTAAATCCAGCCTTTCCTGTGTGACCTAACACAAGTGAAATAACTATCTCAGCCTTCCTTCTCTTATTCATACATTGCAAGAAATAAGACCTACCTCATATAGCTGTTGTGAGACATAAACAAAGTAACCTGTTTAAAGCATTTAGTACAAGATCTAGAACATTCCAAGCACATTTGCAAAGGTAGAAATATGTTTTCTTATTTCAGCAGAATTAAATGCAAACCTGGGAGAAAGTTTAAATGAAAAGATAGGAGACTGAGAGGGCTAAAGTTCTAGAAAGGATATCATTAGGATTTTTAAGGAAGATATTAAGGTGAGATCTGTTGAACAGTAAAGTATTATTAAAATTATTGGCTGGATGAAAACTTGTGAGAAAGACATTCCCAGCTTCAAGTTTGCATGGCTGAATAATACAATCAGATAAAATCAAACTAATAGCGATAGTGTATAAAGGAAAGAATGATAGATTGGGAATCAGAAGATGCAGGTTGTAGCCGAGCCCTGTCATGGATTAACTTTGCAGCCTTGGGAGAGTTATCTCGTGGTAGTTTCATCATATTTAAAATGAGAGGCTAGAACCAGATTTACTAATCTTCCCAAGGTGCTCCCAGAGCCCTAGAGCTGCCTAGAGATCAAGCATATTATATATTGTGGTTTGACTACATTATAGAGGGGCCTCAGTTACTTTAAATAGTTTGAGACCACTGAAGCCAAATTCTTTGCAGTGCTAAAAGTTTGTAGTTGTACATGATTTGATTAAGTCTGTTTGAACAGTTTCTCCCTGTTCTCCAGCATACATTCCAGTGTAATTTAATTAGAGGAATGTCTGTTCTGTTATGCCTGATAAAGTCTCTTCTACACTGGAGTTATTTGGTTAATTGGTTGATTTGGAAATTTCACCACAGTATTTTGTTCTCTGTATTGGTGGTAAATAGAGAGTATAGATTCAAGATTGCTTAGTTCGTCTTTGAGGGTCTTGCTCCCCATAGCATAAGAACACCCAAATTGAGTAGTGTAACCCAAGGGCTCTTATCTCCTTTATGTTTCAAATTTTAAGTCTGGGTACCCAAAGAAGGCTTGCAAAAAAAATAACCTGTTTTTGTTTCATGAACCAGGAATCCATCTAGTAGTGGCTTATGTGTCAAATGCAGCCCCCAAGAGTTTGCCTGAAGTTAACTTTAAAAACAAAAATAATTTTACTCATTGAACATATACCCATGAGCCATAGGCTTAACCATCCGCCCACCATGGGCCTGTACAGCTGATGGGTGACAGGCAGTCACATGGGCAAGCTTGGCCAAATAAAACCTGCAGTGGAAGTGAAGCACCAATAAGTATATACTTTAAAAAAAAATAAGTATATACTTTTGAGTCACTCAAGTATAATGTCTATTATATCGTCATGAAACAGGTATTCTGGAGGGATATTCATGGGAATTTGACTCATGTTTGAGTCATACACAAGGCTTGATGCCTTTCTGGACCCTCTGAGCTCATCATTGCTCATCTGTGCAGCCCGAATGCAGGTACATTTCCAACCATGTGGAGTGTCAGAGACTCAGAAGACAATCCCCAACAATGCCAAAATCTACTAAAATTCACTAAAAAAAAACAACCCTATATTCTCTATGTTAGTTGTCTCTTGATAGTACAAGAACCATGCTTCACCCCACACCATACAGTGAAACCCATATTGTATAGCTCTTCTCCTTTATAAAGGAGTTTCATCAGCATTCCTCTTATTTTACTTTTTTTGCACTCAAGAGAGAATTATTCTCTTGAGTGAATTATTCTCAAGAGAGAATAATGTGGCTTACGAATACAGTGACATTTGGTTGAATTATTTGACCTGAAAATGATGGAGTCCTTGCATTGAAAGCGGACATGGATACAAGAGTTAAGATACATTTAGCTTGGTTCCTGTTTCTTTAGTTGGACTTGGTGATATTTTTAATGTTAATGATGTCATTACACTGTTATATCATGTGGCCAACTCCATTATGGAAAACCAGAAAGCACCAAATGAAGTATTTGATGCTTAAAGCAACAAGATGGTATATGGATCATTTAACACAATGAATGAGCCACAAGTAAAATGCCGATAGGCTGTTTGATAAGGGAACAAATAGGTATATCCTGTTTGGGAGGAGAAATACCACATGCTAATAACACCATCTTGCTCAGGCATTTGGTAGGTAATTGGGCATATTTCAACTTAAAATAGTGAAACACCACTTCATGGAAATTGTCAAAATGATTACTTTTTGAGGCACGGAAAAGAAAAAAAAATGAACCATTTTTCCTTATGCTATTTCTGTCTTGTCTCACATTTGCTGAAATAAATAACTTTAAACTCCAAGTGGTAAAACTCAAACATGACATTCTTCATACAGATTTTCCATTGCTCACTAAAAAAACTGAGTTGGGAAGAGGAGTGTTGTGATAAAAACAAATTAATTGCCAAATGGAAAATTAAGCTATCTATCACTCCATGGACTCATTGGAAATGATTTACAGTGTATTATGGAATTATTATTGTTGCATCCTTGCCAAATGCTGTATTAGTTACTCTACAGTTGAGTGTCTGATGGTTTTACCTAGAAAAACTCCATGTCAGGTTCTGGTTTCTGTATATAACCTTGCAGAAATGACATATGGTTTAAAATGCGGTAGGTGGAGGTGGCGAACACACAGGTAGCTCTGGTGCAGAGGCGATGTTTACAAATAAGAGCAGAGAACCAAACAGCATGGTTGCTAAGACAGCTAGGTCTTTAGAGCTGACCTCTCTTTTTTTGTTATTTTAGGAATTCTCCTACTTTCAAATCATTTGAGGAGAGGGTTGAGACAACTGTCACAAGCCTCAAGGTACAGATGAAGTGAATTTTGTGTGAGTGGGTCCATTGAATCAGGACAGTGTAGTCACCGCTGCCATTAGTTCCAAAGGCAAGGCAGGGCCGCCAGCATTCTGGTCAGCCAGGAAGGCAGACCTGCATAAAGTCAGACCTTTTTCTTCACATGTAAACCTATAAATAAAACCAGTACTGAATAGTGTTCCTGTACCCTTAGAGCTGTTTGTGTAAACCATTCAGGGATCAATTGTTCATAAGAGTGAATTGGGGTTTGTGTTTACCTCTTAGTCTATTTATGCTATGCCCCGAACAGTAGATATGTGAGAGATGATTGTGGATAGGATAAGGCCATACGAATTCTGAATTTAGAGTATGAGTAAAGTTCAATAACAGCCCAGAGCTCCCGTGGTTTGGACATGGACCAGCAAAAACAAACTTGGTACCGTGTGTTATACTGCCATCCAATACCTGTCAGCTTCCTAGACTTAATGACTGAATTCACATACTGAACACAGCACAGTACGGTTATCGTAGATGGAAAATTAAGCCGAATCACAAAATGCATTTTATAATCATGGATTTGAGCCCTGGGTATAAACTGAAAATATGCCTTTTACATGGTAGATGTAAAAAAAAAAATTCACTAGATATATTGTTTGAGCATAGGCAAGTTAGTCTGCAGAGGAAAAAGAGCAAAAATAAAACCAGTCTAGTCTTAAAATGTATCAAACTTTTAAAACCAGAAAATCACTAAAACTATTTAATACTAAGATCATTTTTTAAAAGGCTATCCCCTAAACAATGACTTAATTACATCTTGATGTCATTATCACTATTTTGTATGCAATCTATTTCCGTATTATACTGTTACTGGGAAAATTGAGAATATACATGATCTTTAACCAGATCAAAAGCCACCGCATGCACATGCTGCTTCTCAACACTCTCACATGCGCTGCCTGATAGCATATGTGAGCTTGTAAATTACTGCTTACTAGAGGTCCCAGATGCTCTTATTGATTTGGATCTGGGGTCTTTCTCTTAGGGGAGGGTTTTTAACCCAGTCTCCTACTTCGACTTTATCAGGTCTGTGATCAGGTGTTTAAGGCCCAAGAATGAAATTATTACTCAGAATTTGCCATGCTTTCATTGGTTTCATTCACCAGCAGTTTCTAGTTGTGCAGTTTCATTACTCTGCTTGTCAACATCATCACTGATTGAGTGTACAGAAACCAGTAGGAGCCATTAAATTGCCCCACTAGTAGGGATTTTTTTTTTTTTTAAGGGAGGGACATGCAGTGTTGTGGACATTTCTCTTGGTGGAGTATCAAAACAAAAGGCTCCAAAATCCCAGGAGTCAGTTTCTCAACATTTGGTTTTCAGCCTTAAGCCACCCGAGGAGGATGGATTCTGTTACCTGTCAGACAAGTTCTGACATAGGAAAAGTTGTACTTTTAGGTTTTCTTTAGAAGGAGATAAAAAGAAGCAAAAGAAGAAGAAAGAACAACCTACTTTCATTTACTTTTAGGAAAATGGTGAGCTCACGGCTCACATATGACTTCAGTGTTTGAGCCACACTCCTGGCCTCTCACTTTCTCACCTCATCAGGTTGGAAGGTATAGAGACGGCCTCCTCCTTCAGACGTGCACATAAGTAACTCAGCCCAGTGGACACGAGCCTTTGTTGAGACCTGCTGAGAGCAGATGCCATGCTTCTTTGTCTGTGATTTAGTAAGACTCACATCCCACACGCCTCCTATCTCACAGCCAACGCCTAATTCCTCTTCCTCTGCCCACCCAGGCAATGGAGACTAGCTGATAGTCATGCTTTGTGTAACACCTCCCACTTCCTCAATAATTAAAAATTCCTCATTCCTTTTTTCCTCTCTAGACTAAATAGCAGATGTGTTTAACCCCTGTTCACATAGCTTATTTTCTGCCATGTACTTTTGTGTTCTAAATCTAAATCCAAAATTTCTATTGTTCTTTAATTATGGATCCTTAGGCTGTTTTCTGCTGAGGCATTGACTCACGAATCAGTGAGGATGAGAGGAATTCCTGGCAGGTCCATGTGCTGCATTCACACACCCTGCTTAATTTAAGCTTGATTTTTGTAAAACGCCACTGATAGGGAACCATGGCCATCTTTGTGTTCGGTGAGAAATAACGTTCTGCTGTAAAGTGAGGCCCGTTCCTGCCATCTTCTCACTCAGTCAGTCACGTACCATGTGGCCTGGCAGTTGTAGCAAATCAATTGTTCTTCTTTATACCCAATTCTGTAGACAGTTTGTTTTCCCATGAAAAACTTTCCAATCCTAGAAAATTTACTTCTGCCTACATCTTTGCATTGTGTTAATTGATGACACCGCAGCTGGTGTCACCTGTACTATTTCATCCAAAACAAACAAGCAGATGCAGAGCCAGCTCCTATGAAACCACATTTGGTACATTCTGTCGTGTTCCGGTGAATCATGAGCAACTGCATCCCTTCCAACCATTGTGCATCCATGTCAAATAGGTCGTATGTTTAGTGCATCTACTTTTTGATGAATTTGTTACATGGCCTGAATCAACACCTTAAATAAAAAAAGGCAAGATGTATTATACTTTTTGTTTCTTTGTGTCTTCTCTATCAGCTATTTTATTATGAGAGATTAGGAAACCCAACTCAGCAATTCAAATGAAATTTTATGCAAAGAACAATTTTGGGGACAAAGAGACAAATTCTTGGATGGAAAACCATTATGCAGGGGAGGGTTCAGGGTTCAGGAGAGGTTTATTGTTCACATCTTTGCATAAGCAGGTCCTTGCCTAAAGTACTGCAGTAGGTGTTCATTAAACCCACATGATTAGAAAACCCTTTTATTCCATCCCCTCTTTGCCAAATTGATTTCTTTCAAAGCGGTTCCCTCCTTCTTTATTTTACTATTGTTTTTTTAAAAAAATCAAGAAGTGGGAGAGAAGAATGAAACAAAGCCCAGAAGAAAACATCAGTAATTGGTATTTTCCTGATTCAACATTGTACATGATTTCTATTGCAAAACAGAAGCAAAAGAGCACTTGAATAAAAAAAGGAGAGAGAGAGAAAGTACGGGAACTGTTAATGCAGTAGATTACATTGAATTAATCTTATTTGCTTCTCTCAGGAAAGAAATAAGCACAGTGAAAAATCACATAGTTGAAAGTATCCCTTCCCACCTCTTCCCAGTGCTGAGAGAACAGAGTGGAGGAGGACCAGTGCTCTCTGCCAGAGGTCCACAAACTCAGCCAAACCCAGCTGGTCACTTACTTTTGAACGATTTATAACCTGAGAATGATTTTTTTTAATGGTTAAAAAAAAGCGAAATAAAATTAATATTTGTGACATGTGAAAACTAAATTACATGAAATTCACATTTCCATGTCCACACAGTCTTATTGAAACACATTTACTTCCGTAGTGTCTGTGGCCACCTTCTGCAACAGCTGGCTTGAGTGTCTGCGTCAGAGACTATGGGGTTTCCGAACCTAAAGTATGCACTATCTGGCCCTTCACGGACCACAAGCAGAGTGGAAAAATTCAATTTGGTAACTGAATTTAAGAGGCAGAGAGAGATTTTAGCGACAATTGGAGAAAAGTGTTTGTTTTGTAATGACAAAACTGCTTTGAAACGCTGTTTGAGTTTTTAAAAGGGCAGGCCAAGTGGCACGGACACATTCCCCAGTGTTATTTATATGTCTACGAGTGATCGCTTTGGGGACAGTGAGGTGTAGAAATCAGTTGGCAATGGCAACATGATCTATTCTATGTCTTCCCATCCTCAAAATGTTTTTCCACGTTGTGAAAGACAATGGAAGGAGAAGGCTAATGTGATTATTAATAAAACTTGTATTAAGCATTTTGGTCCATTAAATATTCTTTTGAAAGACTTTCAATAAGGATATTTTTCAAGATACTTAATCATATTTTTAAATTGTAAGTTGATTTCTTCATGTTCCTATTGTTAGTCAATAACAAGCACCAAGAAGAGAGTCCTGTAAAGCATCGTAACTTTGCATTTTAAGGGATTTTCCTACATAAAGGCAATGGCCTAGAAAGTTGTATAATTACCAGTGCTTAAGACTTGATCCCTCTTTGACTTTCAAAGTAGAGACCAGAAATTATGTTCCATTGAGCCACTCTGCCTTTTCAAAAGGCATTTGTCAGAAATCCACACTGCCTTGCTAACTTGCAAGTAGAAAACCTAAGTTTAAGTCGCTTAAGGATGTTTATGCATTTGTAAAATTGGAGGGATTAATCTAAAATCTAGTTCAATTTTCATTAGCTCGGTTCTCTGGGTGAGTGGGGGTAGATGTTTGTTGCAAGTCCTCAGGTCTGATTATGCCCCTGAAGGGACTGGAATCTTAGATGTAGAAGAGATAAAGAGAGCATTGCTAAAACTGCAAAATTAATGTTTGGAATCCTATCCCAAAACCCAATTACAAATGACATTCTAGCACTCTGCCAAAAAGAAACTAACTTCTCTACATTCTTTTGCCTCTAAAAAAGTATTTCTGAATTTGAAAGTAATCAAACTTACGGCATTCTTATAAAAATATTACAAAAATGATAGGGAACGACTAACTGCATGTTTGCATATCTGCTCGTTTCAGACGAAAGTAGGTGGGTCCAACCACAGCGGAGGCAGTTTTGAGGAGGTCCTCAGCTCCACGGCCCACGCCAGCGCCCAGAGCTCGGCGGGAGGCCCCCGGCGGGCGGAGGAGGAGGAGGAGCTGCAGTGCTAGGTCCAGCCAGCCGGGCCATGTCCACACACCAGCCACTGCCCGGCCCGTCGCTGCCCGCGCCTATCCAGATACAAAGACCAAAATCCCACTGGGAAAAACCCAGGCCTTGACGTTAAAATGGCCTCTCCAGAAAGTTTAATAAAATGATTTCCATTTGTATTTGTGTTGACGATGGACCACTTAACCATCACGCGTCAGTATTCATACATTGTCATCTTTTAAAATGTCCCACCTTGAGCGGGTACACAGTTGGTCAGGACTCTTGTCTGTGTCATTCAATGTACGTTTTCCAAACATGTAACTACTATTTGCTTTGATCTTTGCTTGGCCTCCTTTGCTATGTGCATGTCCGTGAAGGCTGAGTGAACCGTGGGGATCGGCAGAATGGAGCTCTTCATGACTGTCTCCAGCAAGTGGGTGACTTACTGCAAATCCCATCTAACTACTTGTGATCTCCCTCCCCTACATCAATTATGTATGTTTATTTAAGCAATTAAAATAATTGATTTTAATGATGACTTTGAATTCTTAATTCCTTTAAGTCTTCAGGGCTATCAAGGACCTTTAAGGTTGGTAGCTATGATGCTACAGAGGGTATTTGAAATGAATTTCTGTTAATTTGGTGAACATGAAAGGATATGAAAGTAAATATAACCTCAACTACCCTGAGGATAGCTAAGATGTTAAAATAACCTCAATTCTAAAACTGTCTCCAATATTCATAGAGTAGTAGTTACTCAGGTAGGGGATAGCTCCAAAATGGCAGAAGCAGAGTTCTGCAACCCTCTCCAGCATGCAGATGTCCGCATGCATGAAAATATCTGGTTTTTATTAACCCATTCAGATTTCTGTGGTAACTTTTACTTTCCACATTATTTGCTTCTCATTTCTTCTTCTAAATGGGAACATACATTTGTTATTAGGTAGCAGGGATATAGCCTTAAGATACATTTGTAAAATGTACACTGAATAAAAATATCACCATTTTAAAAGCCTAAATAGACATAGTTGTTAATATGTTAATCGTTCATTTTTTATACGTATTATTAAATATTTAAGTAGCTTTATATGACATTGTGAGATAAAGCCCATCTGAAAAATTCTATTCTAATTAACGGAGCATGACAATCTGTATAATCTGTACACCTAACTGAAAATCAAGCTGGTTCAGGGCCACATACCTCCCAAGGCCTGGAATCCTAGCAGAGGGAACGGGGCTGTAAACTTGAACCGGTGTGGACAAATATAGGCAACAAAGCTCACCAGCAGGGATGTGGGCATTCTTACTAACTTGTTCTTCCAGCCTGTTGGTGCCTAGTTGGGCAGGACGCCACCCCCGTCCAGCCAGCTCGTGGGCTGTGCCGGCTCGCCCACTGCAGCATGCAGGGACTCAGCCCCTCTGTGCCCGACCTGCAGCTGCCAAGTGAGTTTGAAATGGTCAGCTTTTGCAAACTTACTGTCACCTTTTTGACCACATTCAGCACACGTGCATTGTATTAGATAAGGCAGAATTATGGTACTTTAAACAAGTATCTTCATTCACCAGCCAATTTCTGCACACAATAATCTGAGCCTTACAACCTGAAAACACAGTATTAACATTAAATAGAATTGACTAACAGAGCTGTAAAAATAAATAAAGCTTCCAACACATGTTAGCTATTTATTTTATTAAACCATTCATCAAAATTCTAATTTCATCAGTTTGGTAAAAACCATACTGACATCACCTCTATTAATCTAAAGGCTGTCATTATTCACTCTGACCTGGGAGGAACATTCATAATGGCTCTGACATGGTGCCTTTTCCCCCTTTGTTATAAGATGCATATCACTTAGACTGGAATAATCAAATCAGTTGTTAGTAGATGGGTAGTCTTACCTAGATTAAGCATTAAACCTATTCTTAGTCTCACTCTCATCACTAAGAACTGCCTATTTCTCCCTTACTTTGCATGTGCAAGTTAATCCTAATTTGACTGGCTGCTGAATTTCTCAATTATGTCCAGCTCGGCTCAGTTCACAGGTAGTAAAGTGTTTCACAGAAGCTAAAAAGTATTTGCACACAATGGACATAACCTTTTACTAAGAAACCAAAATGACTTCAGGTCAACATCATTTATATGAAAAGATACCTCAACTAAAAATGTACAGTTGACCATTGAACAACATGGGTTTGAACTGCAAGGGTCCACTTATATGCGGATTTTCTTCCACCTCTGCCCCCAGAGACAGCGAGACCAATCCCCTCCTCCTCCTTTCCCTTCTCAGCCAACTCAATACGAAGATGACAAAGATAAAGACCTTTATGATGATCCCCTTTTCTCTTCCTTGTGATTGTCTTAATAATACTTCATTTAGCTTATTTTATTATAAAATACAGTATATAACACGTACTGCACACAAAATATGCATTGTCTTCTTATGTTATGGGTGAGGCTTCTGGTCAACAGTAGGCTATCAGTGGCTAAGTTTTGGGGAAGTCAAAATTTATACTCAGATCTTCAACTGAGCAGGCCCTAACCCCTGTGTTGTTCAGGGGGTCAATATTTCAACCATCAAAAATTCCAGTGTGATTACAAAATAAACTGACTTTTGAAAAAGTAAGCCATTCTGTTAATTTGCTGCTTTTTAATACTGTTATGAGAGAAAATAGCTGTAAATTTACAATGCAACGTTATCTTACTCACATGCAACTCACATCTCAAGATTATGACTGTCAGTAGGTCATGTCAGCAAAGCAATCTGCACCTTACTCTAAATTATATTATCTTAGAAATCTGATCTTGAACAGTAGAAAACAGAATAAAACGCATGCTTCAGTGTGGAACGGCGTGACAGACCGTGCCATCGACAGCAGCGAGAGAACCCAGGAATCTAAGCTGCTCTTCTGCCAGTATTCATTGTTCCAAAATCACCCGTCAGCTTGGAAGATGTTGAACTTCACTATAAAATGGTGATAAGGTTGTGAACTTCAACCCCATCGCCCTCCTCTCACTTAGTATCAAATTGGAGTGGGACTGGGTGTGACAAAGGAAAGTGGTAGTAAGGTTGAAAAGTGATTTAATATGAAATGTGAAACAACATCGTCAAACCTGGCATTCAAATACAATTTCAAACTACGGTAATATTTGGCAACATCTTATGGTTATTTTCGAAAACTAGAAATGATAAAACTCTTCATGCTACATTTCTACTTGAACTCATACCACTTGAGTTCATACCATAGACGGCATATATCAAGGCACACCAAAAATGAGTCTGTCACAGAAATCATCCCATCTCATCTCTGAATATGAAGACTGGAAAATTACTTAAGTAAAAATTCCGAGCACAGACGGTGCTTTTTCACAAAGCACTTCATCAGTCATTTGCCCCAGAGCATATATCACCACTACATGGCTTTGAGATGAGTCAACATTTTTCAAATACAAAGGCATTGAGAATTATGTAACAGCTGGTGAAATGCCAGTCTACAAGGGAAAACTAATAACAAGGAATTTTTGCATTGAGTTCAGCCCAAGAATAATTATTTACTCTGCATTGTAATTATAGGGTTTGTTATTCAGAAGACCAATTCTAGGCAAGTAGCAGGTATCTTCCAAGGGGAAAAAAAATTTTTTTTTTAAGTATTGATACTCAAATCTTTGTAGACAATGCTGGTCGATTCAATAGTTATCTTCTTTTATTGATCTTCATTTCATTCTTCTCTCTTTTTTCTTTTTTTTTGTTTTTTTTTTTTGAGACAGAGTCTCACTCTGTTGCCCGGGCTAGAGTGCCATGGCATCAGCCTAGCTCACAACCTCAAACTCCTGGGCTCAAGCGATCCTCCTGCCTCAGCCTCCCAAGTAGCTGGGACTACAGGCATGCGCCACCATGTCCGGCTAATTTTTTTATATATATTTTTAGTTGTCCAGCTAATTTCTTTCTATTTTTTTTAGTAGAGACAAGGGTCTCGCTCTTGCTTAGGCTGGTCTCGAACTCCTGAGCTCAAACGATCCGCCTGCCTCAGCGTCCTGCAGTGCTAGGATTATAGGCGTGAGCCACCACGCCCGGCCTGTTCTTTTCTTATTAAATGAGATTTTATTTATAGCACTATTACATTTTTTTCTTTCTGTTTTTAAAAATGTATGACCTCAGGGAGGAAGATTGAGGACTAATCGAGAACTTCTACTTGGTAGGTAGATCATAAACTGAGATAATGGGGCATTGACTAGTATAAAGTCTGACGCAGTAGCAGCTTCCAAAGTCTCTCCGTGAACTGTGTTGGCTATTTATGAAAACTATTGCAGACAACATTCAAAATAAAACTCCAGGGCCACAGACAATCTTCTGGTTATAAACACTTAAACTTTATCTGGGGTTATTTTATGTGCATGTTTCATGCCAGGAGAAAAAGCCTCCACGATACTGACAAACAGGAGTTGTTTTCCTCCTAACCATATCTCCAGTGATAATCAGACTTAGCACTCTTTTTGCTTTTCAATACAGAGCAACTATATGTACACACGTGTGTTGCTTCTGAAGAGATCACGCACCTTGCTTCCTGCAGATTGGGTATCCATGGATACTGCAAAGGGTTTCCAAAGAAACGCTGCCTAGAATGTTCACCATGCCAGCCGCAAAAGTCTTCTTCAAATGGAAACTGACATTTGAATTAAAGGGACAGGCATCACTGTGCCACACCGAAATACTGTGTGCATGAATGGCCTCCCTTTACACACTATTAAATGGTTGGGCATCCTTTAAAAGCAAGCAGAGGTGAACTGTTTACCCCATAAAAGGGAAATGAGGATTGATGCATCCCCTACACGAGGCTCAGTTGACCCCAGTGGCTTATATATATTTCTCACCTGGTGATCAATGTTCTTATAATGAAGGTCTCAAGAGCTGTAAACCAGACAAAGGAAAATACCACAGAGGAAGATAAGTGGGCCTAATTTATTGTATGCCCCAATTTGTATCCCTAAATGACAAGGATTTAGGGGAGGGGCAGAATTTGTTGGAAGGTTTACAAGTGCCCTGAGGGCCTGAAGCAGGGCACAATGAAATTCAAAATCTGGCTCAAGAGAGAGTCCGTCTGAGTGAGGCAGCATTTCATCCGGGGAGACCACACATGACTAATGTGTTTGCTCTTCTGGATTCTTATCACCAAGTCAGCCGAACAATCTGTTCTTAAAGGAAATCATAATTATTAAATTTTCTGTTGTTCACTGAATCTGGCCTTCAGGGATGTAGGTTATTAGGTCAGAATAAGATGATTTAAAATCTCCAATAAACACTCTAAAGTTTTAGGCATTTAATATTTATTTTGTTCATAAAAAAGGCCCTCCCCACCTCCAGTCTTCATCCATGGCATTTTCATGGCCACTTCCTGTTTCACAGCTTCTTTCTGTGCCCAAATTACATCACATTTTTTGCTGAAGTCCAATTAAAAATAAGCAGACACATTTAGGGAAATCAACAGACCACAACGGCAATACCAAGAAACATTAAAATGTTTGTTGCAGGAGCACAGCAATGCAGACAGCGTCTCAGGAGTGCGGCTCACCGGCAGCCACAGCAATGTTAGCATTTCTTTCTGTTTCAAGTTCAGAAACAAGCTGGACGATCTCAGGATGACTGAATTTTCCTGCAAAGCAAAAAAAAAAGGAAAAAAGCATTCCCATATTGACAAGAGAATGTATCCATTTCCCCAGCTTGATGCCAGGGCTCATCAGGGGCTCTAGTTTGTAATCTGACCCACACTTCACTCCAAGGCAGGAGATTCCAGGTCCTGGGAAGGGGCTGAAGGGGATCACTTGGCATTGATTCTCTGTCACCCAGGTGCAGCCGAGCATAAGTGTGAGAATCAGGCAAGGGTTCACCAATTAGGCAGAGCTGGGAAACTTCACCAGGCAGCCCCCGAGTGCCTCTACTAGGAACTATGAGAAAACTCAAGTGTGAGGGAGCCCAGAGAGGTGAAAACAAGCCCCACCCATTCCAAACCTGCAATTAATTAAGGTGCAAAGCACCTACAAATAATAAGACAAATAGGAAGACCTAGGGGGTCTAGGCTTTCCCAGGATGTAAACAAGGACAGAAACGTGTCTCTTGCAAACACCTTTCTGCTTCAATTGGCTGATGTGTGCTGTTGTCCCTGCTCCTCATCTCTCCCTGGGTTTCTGCCCTGGTGGCACCAAGCTCCAAGCTACGGAAGGTCCATGGTGGCTGGCACGGGGAACTGTTAAACCCAACCTCTCTCTTCCCTCCTGGTCTTTTCTTGTTTGTGCCTTTTATTGCTCACTGTTCATTCCACGCTAAACTCTACTCCATTTATTCCCCACCCTCAACCTCTCCTCTGAATGTTCCCTTCCCCTTCTTTTTCAATGCTCCACAGGCAAGGGCTGGAAGAGGGTGCCAACAGTGGGTTTCACTAACATAATGCTAGTTGCCACAGTGAGTAAGTCAAACGAAAATGGATTCTTGTTGAAAATGGCGTTGAGTACCTGCTGTGGAATCGTAGAAGTCCTGCAGTCTCCCGGGTTTGTTCTCCAGGTCTTCATATTCGGATGCCTGAAGAATCATCTCAAGTTGGTCCAGCTGCTTCACAAATTTGGCTTCTGCAGTAGATTGGGTCTCATACTCCTAAGTAAGGGAACAATTGAAGCGGCAGGATTAGGGCTGCATGATAGGGTATTCCAGGAAAATTCTGACTCTGATACCTGGAATCAGAGTCACAGCTAAAAAAAAGCACATTCTGTGTGGGTCTCATTTCACAAACCCTTCAGAAATGCTTCACCTGTAATTTCTCAGTTCAACACAAGGACTCCATGCAAGAAGGATGTGCTCACCATTCCACGCATTCTACCAGATGCCGTGGAAGTCTCATTTGCTCGTTATAGACACTTTCAAGCTCTTTTCTTCCTGTTTAATATCCTGTCTTCATTTCAAGATCATTATGCTTTAATCCACCTGAGTAGTTTAGATCTTTTTAATTTCAAGTTGATATTTCATCTTATGCTTCTCAAACTTGTATTTCCCTTTCCATTTAATATCAGGTTTCTTTTTCCTTTATAAGTAACTTTGTAGCTTTTTCTTTTTTTCTTTTTTTTTTTTTTGGTTACCATATTACCTGGGAATCTCTGTTCCTACTTTCCACATAGGGTAGATCTAATTATGTCCCTCTGGGTTGTTACTATTGAGGATACAGTCAGGATCTGTAGATTTACAACGCATTTGTTTGTGTGTGTGTGTGTGTGTGTGTGTGTGTTGGTGGGGGGGAGCAGATTTTTTACCTTTCCTCTTCCCACTGGCCACTCCCTCCATAGTGCAGACCCAAAACAAGAAGCTCCAGATGGTCTGCTTCTTAGAGCATGGCACATGTCACACAAGCACAAGTCTCAATTAATACTATACAGACTTATTCTTGCATTAAGACCAAAGTGCACCTAACTGGTTTCCTGCCACGTTCTCGTTTGTAATTCCATCCCAGATGTGTTCGGATAATAAACCTGTCATGCTTTCTTGGCAGGGTGGTGTGATATGAATCACTGAAAGGTTTCTTGGTTTTCATTAGATGCCTTATTCTTATAAATGCAGCCATTTAGATTTGATAGAGCTGAAAATTGTACAGGGGGAATCATTTAAATATGAAACAAAATACATTTTCCTTTATCTCAAAGGCACTTAAAAATAATTACATTTTATTTAACTGTTTATTCACATTCATAGTTATATATTTATATTTAATAAATTCAAGTTCATGATTTAACAAAAGGAAATGGAATACTCCAAACATAGCAGTTTAGGATTTTTTTTTCTGTTGAAAGTTGAAAGTGAGAAAAGATTTTAAGACCATTAAAAAATACAGTATCATTTTATAAAAAATTCTGGTGAACTTACAGATTTCTTTTAAAAGAAATATAAATTTTGAATTTTTCTCTCAAAAAATAACAGTAAAGGCATTCTCCAACTTTATTTGCCAATAAAAAGGCAGAGCAGAAAAAAGAATACAAAAGACAAAACTCTAGGTGTGAGAAGGACTCATGGCATTTGGAGAAATTACTGCAAGTAGTTCTTCAGGACAGGACTGAGTACTGGAGGGAGGAAGAGGAGACAGAAGAGGCTGCAGACGGAGCAAGAGAGAGCTTGTGAAAGGCCATGTGGTCTATGCTGAGGTGCCTCAGCTTATCCTGAGGCTGCTGGCATCACTGTAGGGTTGCAAGTGGGAAATCATGTTCCGATTTGCACTTCAGGAAGAGAACTCTAACTGCAGTGTACAGACAGCTAGATTGGAAGCAGAGAAATCAGTCTTCAAGACTTTGCAGCAATAGCAGAGAAGCTATAAGAATCTGTCTGAAGACAAGGTTGGAGGGAAACTGGGAGGATGAAGAAGCGAATTAAAATATGAAAGTGAATGAGAGGGAAAGTTGAAAATGACCTCTTAGTTTCTGGCTTCAGTAACTAGGCAGATGGTAAAATGGGGACAGACAAAAAACTGACAGAGCGAAGAAACAGCAAAACCAAAACCTCATGGATAACATTTACAACAGAACTAGGGACATGACATTCCCATAAACCCCAAAATGTGAGTGGAAACAAACCACCTCCAGCCATTAGCCCTATGAGCAGGTACAGGAGGTGACGTTGGCTACCTGCCTGAGCCTTGAGCCAAAGCTTAAGTCTGCTTACAACAGTGAACACTTTCTTTTTGGAGACAGGGTCTCACTCTGTCACCCTGGCTAGAGTGCAGTGGTGTCATCACAGCTCACTACAACCTCAAACTCCTGGGCTCAAGTGATCCTCCTGCCTCAGCCTCCCAAGTAGCTGGGACTACAGGCACACGCCACAATACTAGGCTAATTTTTCTATTTTTAGTAGAGACGGGGTCTCGCTCTTGCTCAGGCTGGTCTCAAACTCCTGACCTAAAGCAATCCTCCTGCCTTGGCCTCCCAGAGTGCTAGGATTACAGGCGTCGGCCACCGCACCAGCCCACTGAGGAGGTGCTGGCAGCCATGAGGCTCTCCAGAGCCTAGAGGCTGTGATGAGCCATGGCTACTGTCCCTGTGGTAGAGAGGGTCACTGTATCAGCACTTTGCAACCTTCACATATGCCTGGAGAAGACAAATGACCAAATGACTCAGATTGGGGTTTTGTAGAGCAACAGAAGGAGTAGGAAGGAGATTCAAATTCTAGGTTCTGAATATGAAGGACTAGAAAAGGAAGAGAAAGGGAGGAAAAGAGGAAGATCAAAGTTTCCACCGGCTTCCTTGGGGAAAGGTTGGCCCTGTTTGCATTTTCCACTCTCCTACCAAGAGAAAACAATCCATGGGCAGGTGGATGTGCTGGGTATTTAGCATGGAACTGGGGGTAGGGGGGTTCCCCTTATGCTTTGGGGCTCAAAAAGATAATTCTTTAAAACAAAATGCAGGTGGTGAGGTAGACATCTTTCCATGATACTCTCAGAAAAAAAATGAAAATGTTTTCTTTTGGCTTGCTAAAATTTGATTTCACACTGCTATGGTGAAAGATAAATTATAAGCAAGGATGTTTAATTACTTTAAATAGATGGTGACCCTCTGGGCTGATGGTATAGCTGTGGTAATTAACATTTCAAAAATCAATTAACGGGCATTTTCTATGTAACTAGTACTATTCTAAGTTCCATGGGTACAGAATGACAATATTTTCTTAAACCAAAATCAGGATATATGGACTGGAGACAGAGAAAAATAGAGCTCACTATGTGCCAGGTACTATGCTAAGTACTTTATATATATTAATTACTTTAATTGCTACAACTCTATAATTATTGCCATTTTACAGAAAGGAAATGGAGGCACAAAGAGATTAAGTAAGTTGTCCATAATCACACAACTAGTAAACAGGGCAGCAGCACTTGAATCCTGGAAGTCTGATATTGAAGCCCATGTACTAATACTGAACATGAATTATAAAATGCAAAAATTATTATGGATCCCTGTACTGTGCTGAATACTTTGTTGAATACTATGTCAAAAAATTCATGTCCAGGCCGGGCACAATGGCTCATGCCTGTAATCCTAGCACTCTGGGAGGCTGAGGTGGGGGGAGGATCGCTCAAGGTCAGGAGTTCAAAACCAGCCTGAGCAAGAGCGAGACCCCGTCTCTACTAAAAATAGAAAGAAATTAATTGGACAACTAAAAATATGTAGAAAAAAATTAGCCGGGCATGGTGGCACATGCCTATAGTCCCAGCAACTCGGGAGGCTGAGGCAGGAGGATCTCTTGAGCCCAGGAGTGTGAGGTTGCTGTGAGCTAGGCTGACGCTACTGTGCTCTAGCCCGGGCAACACAGTGAGACTCTGTCTCAAAAAAAAAAAAAAAAAAAAAAGTCATGTCCACCCAGAACCTGTAACTGTAATCTGTGAAAGTGACCTTATTTGGAAATAGGATCTCTGCAGAAGTACTCCAGTTAAAATGTGGCCATACTGGATTAGGGTAGGCCCTAATCTAGCAGAGGGAAATTTGGACACAGATACACAGATAGTGACACAGGACATACACCACGTGACTACGAGGAAGAGAATGGAGTGTGAGCCAAGGAATGCCAAGGACTACAACCACCACCAACCAGAAAGACGCAAGGAAAGATCCTTCCCTAGTTTTTTTGGAGAAATCTTCTTTAATAACCCTCATTAATTCAACCAATGACATTTACAAGATAGTAAAATTGTTACCTGTTTAGAGGTTATAAAGTGTTTTAATTCTCTGTGTTTTATATTTATTGAAATCTAAAGCCTTTCTAAATAACTGTTGTAGTGTTCTCTTTGGAAGACATCGTTTTAATTCAAGTAAATTTTGTAGTAAAATTTTTAGCCAGTTGTTGATGACTAAGACAATAATGTAATAGATACTGCCACTGCGTTTACAATGGTTAGGAAGCATAAGCGTAAAATTCTTATAAAAGGTTTTCAAATTATGAGGGCATTTCCCTCTTAAGAGATAATATATAGGATTAGTTTCATACATCCAGGTGTCCAGTTTTCTCTTTTTATGTATGAGATGTGCCTAACTCCACTCCATTATTTTCCAACTTATAAAGAGTGTTTCAAAAGTTCACTTGACAGTACATACTTTGAGACAAGAGACACTTTTTCCTAAAGAAACTCTGCTCTACCTATAACAGAGGTAACAGCTAAACCTGCACTGTCTGCTATAACAGACAGTACCTGCTCCAGGCTCCAGGTTAGATAATACACACACTTTGCCAGATTTAATTTTTGTAATTATCAAGCAAGGTAGGTATTAAAGGCCCACAATCTCTCATCTTCAACCCTGGAGCCAGAACTGTTTCAGATTTCAGCATTTTCTTACTTTAGAAAAATCATATGGTACATAAAGTATATATTATACAATACCTCTAGTGAGGTCTGAGGCAGCTCCCAATTACCAAGCAGATGAATATTGCTCCATCAAAGCATATTAATTTTCACACCAAAAGGGATGAATAAGGACTCTACATAGCCTCATGTTAACTCAGGTAAGAATCTGCTGCCACATGAGCTTTGGTCAGGTTAAGTTTTTTAAAAACTGGCTCTCTGAGCTCTTTGAATTTCCTAATTATGGATAAAGGTGTGTGGACCTGTCTGACTCTCATTTTCTAAAGGAGAAAATGAGGTTAAGTACAGCTGAGTAAATCATCCCCAGGTATGCAGACAGGAGTCAGGATTCACCCAGGTCTCTGTGACTGCAAGGCCCTGGTCTCTGCACCACACCCTATCTCCTTAAAAGGCTATTTCACCCCATAATTGAGCCAAACCACAGAAATGACAGTGCACTACAAAGGCAGATGCTGCATAACTTGGCATTCCCAGGAGAAAGATCCATGCAGGGTTTCAACCCCAGGCACTTCCCATCTCACTCCCAAGACAAGGGAGTACCTGACCCAGCACATGAGGCAGTAGAAAAGGGAGCCCCACAGGCTTCGGGGCTGGGGAGAGGCAAGGCAGGGCAGGGCCTGAGTATGTGCAAAGAGAAGGTGGAACACCATGTTCTGAAGAAGGGAGAGAATTTGGGCTTTGGAGAAAATGTGGCAAGTGAGAGTGGGAGGCAGGACTACGAGGAATATGGTCTAGGCACTCAGGCAAGCAGGGAAGAGCCAGTGGGGACTGGTTGGAAGCGAGGAACACAGTTGGAAGAGGCGACTGTTTTCTTTCACAAATGAACAAGAACACTGGGCAAGGAAAGAGTGGGAGCAAACAGCTGAACCTGCCCTTTCCTTCCAGCCTGACCTCCCTCCACTGTCATTAATTAGCACAGGAAGGGAATTAGCACTGGGGGAGGCCCTGTTATGGACCAGGCCTCAGGGAAGCACTTCACCTTGACTTCACCCAGTCCTGACAACCCTCCAGGGTTTACAGACAGGCAACAGACTCAGCGAGAGGTCCCAGAGCCATGAAGTGGTGAGGCGGGAATCAATCCCAATTCTGAACTACCCCAAAGTCCCTATTCTTTTCAAGGGCCAGAAACAGGTGGGTAGGTGTGAGCAAAGCAGCAGGAAATCCAGGAGCTGTGAATCAAAATCCTACCAGGCACTGTGGTGGTGAAGGAAATGAGGATTTGGGAGGGAAAAAAAATTTCTATCAGCCATGAGAAATTTCTTCAGCAGCTAGGAGGTGAGACACAGACATAAACCAGACAGTGATAAGTTAGAAACAGCTTAAGATAATGTAAGTCAACTAAAACATCAATGAGCCATATAAATTCAGTTATAATTTTTAAAAAGTAACTCATCACATATACTTACTTCCCAAAGTTCATAGAACTCCTTTCTGAGGTCCTCTGGTAGCAGCTGGGTTATCTGCTTCATAGCTTCCTGAAATATCAAGCCATTATTTTAACTATGTTCACATTTATCTAGGTTAACAACCAGTCTTTGAAAGCCAAATAATGGGCTCAGATTCTTACAAAAACTCCCAAAGGGGCAGCAGAATAAATTGGCTTATATTGGACAATATTTATAGGTTGCAAAGAAGGCAGTTGTATATTAATACATTAAATAAATAAGTGTATTTATTCACTATTTATTCACATAGGCTTCACTTAGCATTTATTTTGTGGTCTGCAGCACACCAGACACAAAAAAGGACAAGGAGGGTGTGAAACAATTATAGAAATATCAGAAGTGAGCTCACAGATTTTACATCTTGTGGATATTTACATCTTACAGACTTATAGGACTTATATACCCACATAAATGTCAATCATAAGCACACCAGAGTTGTTCTTTTTTTTCTTTTTTTTTTAATAGAGATGGGATCTCATTGTGTTGTCCAAGCTGGTCCCAAACTCTTGGGCTTAAGCGATCCTCCCACCCCAGCTTCCTGAACAGCTGGGATTATAGGCAGGCAACACCACGTCCAGGAGTACCAGAGCTCAAAACAAACCAATACCAAAAGCCCAGAGCCCACCACTATATAAGATATACATATAACAGAATTCAACTTGTACCCATTAAATCTATTAAAATAAAAAAATGTAAAAAAAAAAATAATTAAATTAAAAACAAGAAAAAAACCAAACCTAAGAGGAGAATGGGAAAGTAGCAGTGAATTACAAAGCTCAAAAAATTTTTTTGTATAGTATTATATTCATTTTTTATTTCTAATGTTTTTATTGTAAAATTTAAAGTACTACACAAATGGGCAATTATTGTCATTAACATAAAGGAAGTTACATAACAGAATTTTGTAGGCTCATACACTCACAGGCTGAAAATGGATATTAAAGGGCAATTAGTCCAACTATCCATCTGGCATCTGAACCCTTGAACAGCCTCACAGAACACTTCTGTCCTCTCTCCACAAACATGTCCAGAGGCTGCCCACATGGGCTTTGGGCAGCATTGACAGTAAGTACTTTCTTATGTCAAGCTGAAAGTTCTCCCTGAAGTTTTCCCTGTATTTCTTCCACTATGCCTAACTCCATCCCTCCTGTTTTCCTGTCTCACCTACAAACACAGGGTCAAGCAGGTGGACAGTGACCCTGCTGGGCCAGACTATCTGTGGCCACAATGACTGATCTAAGAGATAGCCTAATAATTCAAACCAGGCCACTCAGGGGTGGTCTGCATTATTTGTCCAGCAGGGGCTAGGAGAATGAAGCCATATCCTCAACCAGGAGGAGAAGCGTACAGGTCAGTCAAAATCCAAACAAAAGCAGAGATGAAAGAACAGGAGAGCAGAGGATATTCTGTACTTCTAGTTTCAGAGGTCCCAGGAGCTACCCTTATTTCCGTCTCATCCTTCATTTCTAAGTCGCTCAAGTATCCTTCTAAAATACCATGTTTTGGGGGCAACTTACTCTTCTTTTTAAAAAATTTTTTTGTAGGGACAGGGTCTCATCATGTTGCCTAGGCTGGTCTCGAACTTTTGGCCTCAAACGATCCTCCCCACCTTGGCCTCCCAAAGTGCTGAAATTATAGGAATGAGCCACCATGCCCAGCCAGAGAACAACTTACTCTCAAATGGCTTCAAATTCCTTCACCATCCTCTTTCTATTCCTTTTAATCTGCCTCAGTTTTTCTAACCACAGAAGGTCGGCTCCTGGGGAAGAATACGGTTATAATACCCATTTGGGGCAACACAGAGGTTCAATCTAAAGCCTTGCTGATCCAGTCAGCTGGCCTGGGGCAAATGGTTCTTCCTGGTTTTCATTATGCAAGTTCCACCTAAAGCCAAGAAACCCCTATTTAATTATCTTAATGCATGGTTCAGACATCCAAATCTTGTTCATAAACACCATCTGCATAAAATGTTCAGCTCCCAGAGTTTCTCCTCTGTTCCCAAATCCTGACCACCAGCAGGAAGAGGCAATGGCAGATCACAGCTCTCCAAAAGCCTTTGGTTTCTTGTCCAAGAACTTGTGATTCTTTAAGATGCTTCCCTGGTCCCTTCTGCTTATAACATTTCTTTCCCTGTGAATCAGCAGGAGTGAGCAGCAGCCAGAAGGTTTAATGAGGCCGGAAAGGTTTTTCATCATAGCCAGAAAACAGCACCCAGGAAGACAGCAGCACCCTCCGTTTGTTCAGGTCCCTTTTTGTATCCCTCCATGGGCGTCACTAGCCAAGATCCAGGTCTTGTCAGGATACTAGCAGGTCTTCCTCACCTCCAGGGGGTGGAGATCTCTCACACTGACTCTGGTGATTCTCCAGAAGGTTTTGACTTGCTTCTCTGTGGAGTAAACCTCAAATTCACTGGGGGCTTCCAGAGGAACAGTTTGTCTTTTCTTCTTCCGCTGTGTCCCATTTCTCCACATCTTCTCCTCACTTTAAGGTCTTTGACGACCCTCTGGTACTTCAGTATATGCTTTCTCCTCCACAATGTCCAGATTTTCCATGGAATAAAACTCTCATATAACTTGCAATGAGGTGTAAAATTGAAGAGTTTTTTCCCCTCATTTTCCTCTACGTTGTACTTCATTACTCACCGTTCTCTAGTTCAGATGCCAATTCCTTTCTGCAATTTAGAATCTTGAGCCAACTGGTATCTTTTTGTATTAACTCTGCTAATCAATTTAAGAATTCTTTATTCATGGCAGTATAGATTCACATATAGAAACATTTCCTTAGCTTTCTCCCCTTTTGTCATGATGGTCAGCCTGTATTTCGGACCTGTACTTTGGCCGCAAGAACACATTCCTTAGATTATTCCCTTTGCGCCCACATTTTTGGGTGGGTTATAACACCTCCACTGGGACTCCCATTCCTTGCGGCTCTCCTTGCATCTGAAGGGGCAGAAACGCTACTGGCTACTGAGCTCGAGTCTCCCCCAGCTCTCAGCCCACCGGCCTTGTTAAACCATCACAATAGAGCAATTTACGACCAATCTCTCAGGCTTACGATAAAAGCAGCTTGCAAGAATCTTTGAACTGGGAACCAGCCATTCACTATCAAAAAAACAAAAAAAGAATTCCCACATTTTCTAGCCTCTGCTTTAGACATGTCATCCTCTTTGCTCTAGGCTCCGGGTTTATAGCCCAAATTGACACTGATTTAATATCTTATTTATATGATTCATTTCTTATGAATACAAATTTTTTTCCTTTACTTTGGTTTATTTTCAACCACTAAGTTCAAGGACTTAAATAAATTTACTAAATAAAAATTATAATAATTATTATACTTGTGATTTATAGAACTTCTCTCCAAAGAGCTTAACTAGCATGGAGAATTCCCACACATTCACTTAAGTTCTAGCTATTTCCGTTGTTCTAATGAAAGCCGTACTACCTATATCCACCTACTAATGAGAACTGAAACCAATCAACATCATTTTCTGTCCCTATTTTAAACAAAGCTGGGAGAGACATACACTCCTATTCTTGTGTTAAACAAGGCTGAGAACAAGCAAAAACCAGTTTGTTACTTACTCCAGAAAATCTCTCCTTCTGGAAGACTGTAAACCACCTAAAACAGAGTAAGCACTGACAGCTTACTCTTTGAGATTCTTTCCCACCAATCCAAAACTATTATGTCCTAAACTCTGTGCAAACCCAGCTAGTTGTCTACCTTATCAGATCCATCTTAACATTCTTCAGCCCAGGTCCTAAAACTCTATGAAAACATCCTCCCCTGAACTTCCCTTTCCTGAGACACTACTAAGACTGCCAACGTGATATTCTCCTTTACTGCAGTAGGTCTAATAAACTTTGCGTGGTTTCAGCAACAGGTTTTTCTGGTGGTCCTTTGCAGAGTCAACAGTCAACACTGACCTCTTCTCGCCTATGTTTTTCTTCTTTGGGGATGTTATCTGCTGGCGCTATGTCCCCAACGATGCATTCTGCCATATCGTGAACCAGGGCTAGGCGTACACATCTGACCAGGCAAGAAATGTTGAATAATTACACAGAATTATATTCACTACAAGTTCCTTCTCTATACTATTTTGAAGTTACGTAATATATTTTTCTTTCTCCACCCTCACAGAATATTTTAATACACTATTTTCTAAAGTAATTATATTCTGCCAGCCTGCAACACTTCTGAATACAAACTCCAATCCCCTGCACTCTTGTGTATTCAACACAATACACAAGAGTGCAGGGGAAATTATCAGCATGAATATTTTTTTTTTGGATGGCTGGTTTCTCAAATCTCACCTTAAAAGGTTGATAACTTCAGATTATAAAGCCAGGAGATGATCTGGTTACAGCATTTACTTACTGATAGAAAATTCAGAAGCAATCATTTTACCCAACATGCTAGTTAGATACCAAAATGAGGCCATTTATACAGTAATGGGTAGAGTTGGACAGATATGGGTTTGAATGCAGCAACCAACACTTACTAGCTGTGTGACCTTTATCTAGTTACTTAATTTCTTTAAATCCTCAATTTTGTTACCCTTGATTTTGTCAACTGTAAAAAAGGGGTAATAATACTTCATAAGGTTGGTATAAAAATTAAGTTTGATAATTCATGTTACTGGCACATATTGATCACTCAACAAATGGTTATGATTATTGGTGATTAACAATTAGCGATTATAATAATCATTATCAAAATAACAAAGTAAAGTAATGAGATAAATGCACCAGAGCGCCAGTCTGTTTTAGATTCCCACTATTACTAAGGCAGTACAAACCCAGACAGCCTCCTCTTAGATTTCCCTGCTTCCAATCTCTTTCTGGTCCAATTCAAACTTCAGACTACTCCTAATTTCATCTCTATTTGACTTCACTTTCATCTTGTACTATTTGCCAAAAATCACCTCAGTTCCACACCATCTGCTGAGTAACAGGGTTCCTCAGACTCCTAATGAACCCTTTGCCATAATCAAATGAATATAGTTCTCATTTCTAAGATAGTTTACTTTGCTACTGTCAGGGCTTTGGTTTCTCTGCCTTTCTCTCCATGTGCAGTGCCTTCTCCTACCTCTCTACCTCTATCAACCCCCTTTAAAGCTCAACTGAGATTCTGCCTCCTCTATTAAGATCAACCAAGAACTAGTGATCTCCTCTACTGTTAGAATACTTTACTAATTTCTGACCATAACTAACTTTGTGCTTTCTGCAGAAGCCACTCCAGGCCTGCGTAATTCATTTTGGATTTATTTACTGTCTTATAGTACTAGTAAACTTTTGTCTTGTGCTCAAAAAGCATTTTAAAAACTTGTTAATTGATGAATGGGGAGAAGATACCTCTTTCTCAGCTAAATTTTGCACATACAGCTCTACAAAGTCATCTCAAAATGAGTGCTACTGCTCATAAAATGACTGATAAAAAACACATAGTGTACTAATACAATGACAGAATTTTAAACATAACAGGCTCACCTTCAAGACCCTAATATCACACTTGTGTTTCCTCTGAGACCAAAGCAGGCTCTATCACTTGCCAATAGAAAACCCCGATTACAGTTTACAGCAACTGAAGCCATCAACACAGAGCTCCCCTTTCCATATCCTAAATCTGTATGGTTTGTCTCAAATAATTTCTCTTGATTTATATGCTAACCTGCAAGAATTTGACACAAGCCTCAGTCATGAAAAGTGGTGCACACCAGAATCCTTCAAAGCACTAAAGTTCAGATAGCTTACCTGTCTTTGTTAAGATGGTCATCTTTGGTCACCATGGCCATAACTGCCATCCGGTACATGTGATCTGCTACGCTCTCTGGATGGTCGACATTTCTGTATATCCACCCAGTCCGTGGGACCCTCTGATAAATATGAAAAAGAAAAAGAGTTTTAAAAAAACAAATATTTCAACTATTTGCTATGCCCTTCAAGAGATGTCCAGGGAATAGCACACAGAAGCAGAGCCATGGTTTCAGAACCTGTTAAAAAATGCCTTACAAAACTAACAAAAATGATCAACATAAAATGATCAAATCAACTATGGAGTTCAGAGAATGAAAGGGGAAGGGGAAGACAGAGAGAAGTAGTTCACAAATATACAGTATTAAAGACCAACAGTCTAAGTTACTCTGTTACTGATGTGTAATCATGGAACATATACAAGTCCTTAAGATCAGCAGTCCCCAAACTTTTGGCACTAGCGACCGATTTCATAGAAGATGATTTTTTCACAGGGTGGGGGGCTGGTAGAGGATGGTTTCAGGATGATTCAAGCACATTATATTTATTGCACAAGCAAACCTCTCTGCTAATGATAACCTGTATTTGCAGCAGCTTCCCAGCCATAGATCACCACCTCAGCTCCACCTCAGATAGTCAGGCATTAGATTCTCATAAGGAGAGCACAACCTAGATCGCTCACATGCCCAGTTTACAGTAGGGTTCACACTCCTGTGACAATCTAGTGCCACAGCTGATCTGACAGGAGATGGATCTTATCGGGTGATGCTAGCAATGGGGAGTGGCTGTAAATACAGATGAAGCTTCCTAGGCTACTTGCCTCCTGCTGTGCAATCTGGTTCATAACAGGCCAGACCTATACCTGTTGGTCAGTAGCCTGGGGGCTGGGGACCCCAGCTTTAGATTGTAAAAAGAAAACCAAAATCTCAGGGCTACCCCACAGCAACTCCTTATGCAAAAGAGAAGATAAAGGCCTCAGGCACCTGTAAAGAACTGGCCCCACGGATCATTCATTAAGGAAATTCTTTGCTAAAGTCACATAAACAAGGACATGAAAATTATAACTGGGTCTAGCACCTAACACTAAAGCCTCTTCCATTCCACACTAATAATGAATATTAGTTCATCTTTACAGGTAACAGAACTGGAGACACACAGAATCAGACATTCTTTCACCTATCCAGGGACACCGATGCAACTGATGTTTCCTTCACTCCCTTTTTCTCCTCTTAAGTAAAACGCCGATTTCCTGGGCCTCATAAGAATGTAACTATTTTCATTTTACCGCCTCACCCCTTTTCTTTCTCACTGCATACCTACAAATGATGAAGCTCCCAAGTTCCCCTTCCAAAAACAGCCACAGGTCTGCCTGAGGCTCGTGTTTTCCCAGGTGGCTCCTAAATTTGACTTAATAAACCTCCATTGATTGAGATTTTTACCTTAGTCACTTATATGGGTTAACAAGACGTAACAAAACTGCATTTTTCCCAACTACAAGAGTTGTGGCCTTTTGCCTTCAACCAATCCTACCCTACACAAGCAGCAAACATTGTGTTGAAGGCTCTGAACTTGAACAAGTGACAGACAGGCTTCCAAAGTCTGAAGATGAAGGATGATAACAGACATTTCTAACTGCTGGAAGCTACCCCCAGCCGTGACTCTTTCTTTTATTCAGATCATCTGATCTCGGGAAACTGCATTTTTCTCCTCAGAACTCTACATCTCTAAAGAATTTTATAAACAGTAGTCACAGCGGCACGAAAGAGACAATGTGCTTTAAACTTGGAGAAATTCTGCAAAATCTAACTGAAACGGGAGAGAGGAGAAGACGGACATAAAGAAACTCCAGCGTGTATTATACACAGAAGTCTTATTCTTGGAGGTAACTGCGACAGTTAAAACACTCCACTTAAAATCTGCAGGGCCAGTGGAGTCTGTTCTTCCCACCTACTGCTCGGAAGCAGCAGCCCCACCCCTCCCACGCGTACACGCTTACGGGGTCGAGAGCCGGAGAGCGCTCGGCGCAGGCAGGCCCGGGCGTGGGGCCGCGCAGCCTCCGCGCCGCCCCGGGGCTGGGCCGGGCACAGGGCCCCCGCGGCTCCGCGCGCCCGGGCCGCCCTCGCCACCTCGGCGCCGCCTCCGCCGGCTCTCTTCCTCCGCCTGCCGCCCAGGACGAGCGGCCGCAGCCCGGGCTGGGCCGGGGCGGTGTTTGCCTTTCCCGAATCCTGCGTGGCGGGGAGGGCGGAGGAAGGGGGAAGGCCGCGGGCGAGCGGGCGGCCGGAAGCCCCGCAGTCCCGCTGTCCCCGGGCCCGCTGCCGCCCGCGCGGCCGCCGCTCCCGGCCAGGCGCCCGCTCACCTTGAGCTGCCCCACGAGTCGCAGGAACTGCAGCAGGGACCCGGCCCCGCGGCCTGAGGAGGACAAGGCCATGAGGCCAGCAATGCGGCAGGGCCGAGTAGGCCGCGCGGCGAAGCTCCTCCCCTCCCCCTCCCTCTCCCCTCCCCCTCTCTCCCTTCTTCCCCTCCCCCTCCCCCTCTTTTCTTCTTCCTCTCCTCCTTGCCTCCCTTCTACACCCCCTTCTTCCTTCCTACCCCCTTCCTCCCTCCTCTTCCTTCTCCTCCCCCTCCTCCTCTTCCTCACCCTGGTTTTCTCAGGCCCTTCTGTAGCTGCCACTTGGGCATTTCACCATCCGTGGCAGACACACTGCTAGGGATGTGCTAGGCACTCAATTCTTGTTTGCGCAATACAGCTCACCTGACTCCATCAAACTTTTAAATGGATTGCAGTTCCTGTGGGAGGGGCAGAGGGGCGGACGAGTGTTTGGAGGAGAGGGGCTAATATTGCACCACAATCTTACCTTTTAGGAACTCAGCTAATTGGGGGGAAGAAATAAGGAATGTTATTTCAAAACAGGAAATTTATACCGTTTTTTACAGAGGCACTAGGAAAGTACTTTGGAGGGGAAAAATTAACTGGGCGTGACAGAAGTACTGGGAGACTTTGAAGGGAGCCACAGATGTGCTAGGAGTAAGGGCAGTTGTGAAAATACAGCCTCCCCAACACCTCAAGTGCTCCAGAATCCCCAACCTTCAAAAAGATGGTCATGGTCTGTCCCAGCCATCTGTCTTGATTCCATCAACAACCAGTGGTACCAATTTTTAGAGGCAGTTAGTGCGCAAGCAGACTGAGGGACTCAAGGAGGGAGAGTGATGGAAGAAAGGTTGGAAATAAAAAGAATTCGAATTTTTCCATTCATAGCAAAAATGCCTGTTTCATACCTGGTACTAAATGCTGGTGATTCGATGATGAACTGTACAAGGTTGGTCCTTGCTGCTTGTGTTGCTTCCAGTCTCACGGTCTGTTCAGTCAGGGCCAGAATACTACGCCAGCAACTGTGCTAGAACATTTTCACCTACACTCTTTTGTGTATTCATCACAGCAAGAAGACGCTGGTACAGAAAACTACAGCATGGCTTCTGTGGAACCCTAAGACAGCCAGCATCTGTTGGCAGCACCCGAAATGGTAAGGTCAGCTGCAAAGAAGCGGTTAAGCACTTTGGAACTCTACCACCAAAATAAAAACTTGTAGACGTACAAGTTTCTAATACCACCATTCACCAGACTGTTTGCCTTGCAGTACTGAGTTCCCATGAGTTGACTGTCTCTATTTGTGTTTTTATTTATATTCCTTACACATTTCCTTCCTATAGATTGCATTACTGGAGCCTCCCATGTTACCTTCAGAACTGCTTGTGTTGGAAATCATCACAGCCAACATGGGTATCAAAGTGGCTCCTCAGAGAATAAAATGTATCTGTGTTTCTTAAGTGAGCCTTTTTGGAAGTGGAATATCTTAATAAACATTTATCACTTACTCGAGATTTAGCACTGAAAGAGGTTATTTTATGAGAACATCTTTTTTAAGGGGGGAAAAAGATGAAAATCCCATGACCGATGGTATCTTAAACCACTGATGTTATCCAGAGAGTCTTCATAAAAGGACACAGTGATGTCCCTTGATGTAAGCATCGGGTATGGCCTTGATGGCTTGAAGGAAGAAATATGCAACTTTCTGAGCAACCAGCGTAGTGCATATGGAGTGAAAGCAGTTTACGTCTACGTAGACCATGTGATGACATTATAGAAGAGACAGCAGAGGATGGAGGTGAAGTGTCACAGGCTCTGGATTCCTCTTCCTTGATCCCAAACCCAACTCTGCCACTTACTTACTGGTTGTGTGACCTTGGACAGGTCATTCACCCCTAGACCTCAGTTTCTTCATAAGTATAGCAGCTACCTTGCAACAATTTTAAAGGTTAACTCGGCCAGTGGCACAGGAAGAACTTACTACTTGGAACTACAACAGCTATTACCATATAATAAGAAAATAAGTCTGTTTATTTAAGAGAATATCTACAAAATGATTTTTTAGAAGTAAATGCTGACATACCCTCAAAGACTAACTCACACTTCTTAGTGGTATGTGCTATAACTCCTCTGAATGCATAGCAATATAGGCTCAAAGGATTTACCAAAAATTAAGTATCATAAGACCTAATCTAGTGGCTCCAAATAGTTTTTCTCCCCTAACATATATTAGAAATAATGTTGAGGTTTTCAGCTTTGGTTGTGGGGGAGAGAAGGGCACAGTAGGAGGAGGCAGAATGAGAAAGAAGGAAGTATGTAGGCAGCGAAATTCCCCAAGATGATTCTAATACATTTCAATGTTTTTTTCTTTATCACTGACTTATTCCTTATTTACTATTTAGTTGCTGTAAGATTCACATACACTAGAAGTTCAATAGCTATTCCAGGTAATACGTAACTTATTAAATACTTATTCAGTGTTTATTGATTCCTTGACTTACGCCAAGCACTATTCTAGGCACTAGGGCTGTATCAATGAATAAAATAGACAAAATATGAGAGACAGAGGAGAGAAATGCTCGAATGTTGGTCTTGAGTAAGTGAAAGTATATCCAATCTAGTGTACAAGATGAAAGATTGGCTTCAGATAAAAGTATGGAGAATGCCTCCGTAATACTGGAGGAAAGCAAAGTATACGGTGATTAATCAATGGCAGGTGTGCTCACGAGAGATTGTAGAAATTCTCTTCTGATTGCTTATATTTTCTTACCAAAATATGAAGCAAAGTATAGGCTGGGATATGTTGTAGTAACAAGCAACCGTCTCATCCCTTGTATCTTAGCACATCAAAAGTTTATTTCTCTCTCATGCTAAATGTCTATTGCAGGTCAGCTAAGGGATGCTGCTCTAACCTCATTCAGGGAGGTAGGTAGTTTGCTGTGCTCCTCTATTGCCAGGATTGGAAACAAAGAAAAGTGGCACCCTGGCTCTCTTTTCTTGAATTTTTATTTATTTTTTGGAGACAGAGTCCTGCTCTAGGCTAGAGTGCGGTGGCATCATCATAGCTCACAGCAACCACGAACTCCTGGGCTCAAACAATCCTCCTACCACAGCCCCCCGAGTAGCTAGGACTGCAGGCACTGCACCCGGCTAATTTTTCTGTTTGGTAGAGACAGGTCTCTCTCATTCTTGCTCAGGCTGGTCTGGAACTCCTGAGCTCAAGAGATCTTTCAGCCTTGGCCTCCCAGAGTGCTAGGATTATAGGCTTGAGCCACCAAGCACAGCTGGCACCCTAGCTCTTAAAGCCTATCCCTGAAAGTGATCTATGACCTTTCTCTTACATATCATTGGCAAAATAAGTAACACTGAAACATCTAACTTCAGAAGGGGCCTGTTGAGTACAATCTTACCATGCTCCTAGGGGGAAAGGAAACCAGGGTGTTTGTGATGGAAGAGTAGACATTGGAGGGTTAAGGAGAAAGAAGGCATAAAATAGTTGTTTTGGAGAAGTGGTCCAGCAACAAGATTAAATATGACTAAGAACCAGATGAATGCCAAGGACAGTGGGGCTCTATTAAACATGGTTAGGATGATGGACAGGAAGCCATTTCTGTGATGGTGGGTGGTGCTAAATGAAGGAAGGATCAGAGGCAAAGCAGTGAGATCCGCTGGAGGAACACAAAAACAGACAAACAAAGGTCAAGGAGAACGAGGAAGATGAAACAAAAGGTGGGGGAGAATAAGGAAGATGAGGATGTTTGCTTTGTAGAAGGATTTTATGAGGGGCTTTGTGGACTGCAAGCCACATGGTGAGTGGACAGTGCTACTTGTGTTTCCATCTGCACAGCCTTGACCCTTCTTTTGCCAACGGTGCCTTGATTTCCTTTGGGCCCTTCCTGATTCGTGCAAGCTTGATTTAGTCTTTATGAGAATCTCTACCTGAATTTGCAACTTTCTTTACAAAATACATGTTATCTTAAGTTAGTGTAGTGAGCCATAAAGAATATCTCCAATTACCTATCAGGAGTTGAAAGACACTGACTTACTGAAAAATTATGAATTGAGTACACATAGTTTTTGAGGGGCCCTATTTTAACGATGATATGGGTTTTTTGAGGGGATATCGTAATCCAAAAATAAATGGTTATTTAGAAAACCAACTTCCTGCTTTTCTAAACTGTAACTGTTCATCAGGGTTTATAACAGGATGTATTCCTACCATACCAGCAAAAAACACCAAGAAGAAAGGGACTGTGGGAGCCAGCGTAATGGCCTCCCACGGCCAGATGTCTATGTGCTAATCTCTCCAGGACTTGTAAATATTAATGTATTATATGGCAAAGGGGAATGGTAGCAGATGGAATTCTGTGTGCTAATCAGTTGAATTTACAATGGGAAGATTATCCTGGATTATCCAGGCAAGCCAAATGTAATCCCAGGGGTCCTTAAAGGTGGAAGAGGGAGGCAGAAGAGTGAATGCGAAAGTGACATGATGCGAAAAGACTCACCTGGCCATTGCTGGCTTTGAAGGTGGGAGGGGGTCATAAGCCAAGGAATGCGGGCAGCTGATGCAAGCTGGAAAAGGCAAGAAAAGCTGATTCTCCCTAGAGCCTCAGGAAAGGAATGCAGCCCTTCCCACCCCTTGATTTTAGCTGAACGTGGCTCATTTTGACCTCCAGAAGTATAAGAGAATAAATATGTACTATGTTAAGCTACTAAGTTTGTGATGATTTGTGACAACAGTAATAGGAAATTAATATAGTGACTAATGATATTGGATGACTGTGAACCCCTTTGTACCAATACCCTTCTTCACTCTTGTTGTTGAAGAAAAGAAATTGGCTACTCCACTAAACCAATGACATAGTATAAGGATGTGTCGGTCAAACACCTCCTTCTAGCATAAGGGGAACTAAGAATCAATTTCCACAGAAGGTGGTTCCATTTTAAAGTGGGAGGTGTGGAAGGCAGTTTGGCATACCTTACTTGAATTGATTGGAAGAAAAGATGTTTGAAATTAGAAGGATCTCGTTGGAGGGATCCTTTACCTGGACTCAAGATACACTTTAGGGAAATCTGTGAATATCCTGAAGTTGTCTACAAATTGTGTTGCTTATGAAGATTTTTCTGTTTATTGGCTCCTCAAAAGGGTCTGTGACCAGAAAGGGGACAAAATCCGCTACTATTGAGAAAGCCGCTTTAGTGTGCAGCTGTGGGGAAGTGCACAAAGCTCTGGACACGGTGGCATAATAATAAAAGCTGTCACTGATTCTACTAGCGCAGTACATTTTATGTATGTCATCTTGTTGAAGTCTCCCAACTTCCCTCGCAGGTATTAGTGATCCCACCTTTCAGATGAGGAGACTGAGGTGGTGGAAGCTGAGGAACTGGCCTCCATGTTCATAGCAGGGGAACGGTGGTACCAGAACTGAAGCTCTCTAGCCTGTCTTCCTCCGAATCTTTTTGTGACATCTGATGCTTCCCAGTAGCTATTAGCACCCACTACTTATGGTTGCAGAAATTAGATGAGATTCTATGTTTGGAATAGATTTTGTAAACTGTTATTTATGTGAGAAATTGGGCAAGAGAATAAATAGCAATGGATTGATTGAAGAAAATTTGCCCAGAAAACATTCGTAAGTATACTTTAAGAGCTGACCAAAAACTAGAGGTCAAGTCTGACAAAAACCCAGTTCTTTTGTTTTCCCGCTTAAGATATTCAAGAAAGAAGTGCTGCTTCTGCTTGCTTTATCTTCCTAGATAAAAGGTTAATATATGGTCTATCAGTGGTTCTCACCCTGTGGTGATTTTGCCCCACGGGGACACTTGGCAATATTTGGAGACGTTTTTGGCTGTCGCAAAGTGGAGATGAGAGGAGGGGAGCTGCATCTAGGGGGCAAGGGCAGAGGCCAGGACTGCTGCTGACATGCTTCTAGGGCATACGACAACCTCCCACAGCAAAGAATTATCCAGCACAAAATATCAGTAGTGCTGTGATGAAGAAACTACATTCTATATGTTCAGAAAGACAATGCTTACAATTTCATTCCTCAGCAAGGAATTATAATCAGAAAATTGATGCTATGTTTATATTAAAGTGAATGGAGAAATAACAAGTTTCACATAGTGACTCCACTCCCTTTTTAATGAGTGTAGAAAGGCTCCCAAGCCTGCCCCTGACAGAGGCTTTGGAAAGATGAGGGCCATTAGAGGATGGCTTTGATCATTTATGTAACTAGGTTAAAGTAGAGCTACTCAGCTCAAGAAGATAAATGTAGGATATTAAGTCTGGGAGCAAAGAAACATTACAAAAGGGATGTTTGTTCAAGGGAAAGAGGTTGGGCTTTGTTCTATTTTGCCACTTTCTTGCCTGTGGCAAAGTATTGCAGTGCAGCAAAAAAAGTCAAAGGGTGCATGCCACTTCCCGTAACACCAGGCATTAACCAAAGAGCCAGGGGGGCTTTGTGCTTAAATGAGCAACAACAGTAGGGAAAACCAAATCTATGGTGGCTGAGGGTGACGGTGAAGACCTTAAGAGAGAAAAGATGTGCCTTCTTTCCAGTTAACCTTAAGCCAAGCAGGGACAGTTTGGCCTCCAGGCTCCAAGCCAATCACCATTAACATATGTGTTATAGCTGCCTCTGGCCACATCTGGGTTACAGAGTGGAGGGTTTTGCCTGTATAAAGCCACCATTATTGTTTTTTAAAAATTATCTGAATAAATAATCCCTTACACCAGTTTTCTGATAAGCCCACAAATCTTCTCTATAGATGACCGTCTTCATTAACTAAAAATTGTACAAGCGTCTTTAGCTATCTTATCACCCCATTTTTATCATATGGGATAGACTCAAACTTTTATCTCTCTACAGCGACTAAAGGTATGGTTTGACTCTGCTCGCCTGCATGCATCCTAAGGAATAGGGCAGGGGTTCCAGGTGAATTTTATACAGGACCTTGATGCCTCTGTGAGCTGCTACCTGGTGAGCCAGGTATCTTAGACCTGGTGGCATAGTCCTTCTGCAAACCCATAAAAAGAAATGAAACAATGGGATGTACTCAGCAGTAGCATTTTCCTTTTAAATAAAGAAATACAGTTACTCCTACAAAACAGCAGCAAAGTCAAGTCATATGTAGAATAAGTTACATTAAAAGAACTAGATAATATTCAGCTGATAATATTCAGCTTCCAATCATTTAGAATATTTATTCTTTACTTCTAACTAAAGGAAATGTTGTTGTTGTTCGAGTGAATTTCTGACTATTGAAAAGTAGACCTATAAGTTTTACAGCAAAATCTTAATTATTCCAGAGGCCAAAATTCTAGTAATCTTATGCATCTGGAATGGCATGGAGCCCAGAAGATTAAAAGGGGGAAAAAGTTAAAAGTATGTCTAACAGGAAAAAAAAAAAAATCTCAAGCATTCAGCATCAAAGCCAACAAACCAAAACATTAATTGGATTTGGCCCAAGATGACACTTAGCACTTAGTGGTCTCTTGGTTTGATGTCCATAAAAAATAGAACCACTTCATTGTCTTCTAAGAGTCATAAAAGGCAAACCACATCTGCGAGCAAGCCAAGAAGTGTAGAAGTATGATGGAAAAGAGAAGAAAACAGGAGGGGAATGGCAAACAACAAAGGTAGTAAGTGGGGAGTATTGCAAGTGGTAGCTACAGATATTGACATGAGGAAAATAATTAGATAAAAAGGCAGCTACTAAAATTGCAATGCTTTGCTTCACTAAAAGCACAGGATGGTTAGGCAGTCTCGCTGGAAGGGCAGAGGGTTGTAGGAGTGGGAAAGAGGGTTTCAGGAGTGAGTACAAGAAGTATTTATATGGCAATGATAATGTCTTTCTTTCCAGAACACCTAATTTGTGCCAGGTGCTTTAGGAGGAGCTCTACCATATCATTTGAATCCATACAACCCTGCAGGATATCATTATCTGCTTTCCACAGGTGAGGAAACAGGCTCAGAGAGGTTAAATAACTTGCTCAAGGTTATACACCTGTTAAGTCTCTGTGTCAGGATTTAAACTTTGTAACACCATGGCTTATATATTTTCCAGTACCCGCCCGGGACTTTCCAAAATCAAAATGTGTAAATCCTGGCAACCATTAGTGTCTTCCGTAGGGAGATATCACTTCACTTGGAGAGAGGCTGTGTCAGAATATGATACTACCATGTAAATACTCAGTGAATCTGAGGTGGCTGTTTTGCCAAGGAATCATAGTTTAGAGCTTGGAAAGGAATATTGAGCAGAAACATTATTCTCTATAAAGTGTATCTCAAGCAATACATGTATCTTTGGTTTATCCTATTTGAAAAGACTTTTTTTTTTTTTAGCTTATAAATCAGGCCAAGTTTCCTTCTTGATGACTGCCTCTGTCATTTCAAAGTGGGACTTGGCTTTAGAAGGTGGAAATACCAAATGGCAAACCACAAAGCCACAGAAGAATTCTTTAACTTTTTGGAAATACATTTCTGAGTTCAAGGAGTATTTCTCAGGTAGCTTTATCATGATAATGATACTAGACAGATTCTTGGGGGTAGACACTGTATGCAATTCATCTTTTATCCCTAGAACCTAGAACATAGCATCACATTCCTCTAGACATGGTAACAAGAAAACAGTGGTGGTAGTAGTGCATGTAGAAAGGAGACACATATCAGGGACGGAATCACCAAGGGAAAGGAGGTGTGTGCCCTCAGGTGTTTGCAGAGTGGCACAAATCAGGAGCTCAAAAATGTTAATTGAATGAACAAAACCAATCTATTTTGAGAGATGTTTCCCAACTTCTATAAGAATAGATTGCTGCAAGGGCCATGACATTTCTATAAAGCCAGGGTATTCAGGAATGAGATAAGTTCCTCTCTTCTCTCATGCCCAGGTGGGATCAGGGTGGCGGGGGGCTAGGGAGGAAGCACATTAAATTGCCAGGGATGGTCCTTCTTTGTCTCCAAGCCAGGGCCCATCTATTGCCAGAATCACAGCTGAGCAACATCTGTTCTGTTCTAACTTTCAGTTTCTTCCCATTCTCTCTTCCTCTGAGCTTTTAAACTGCCTTTAAAACAGGAGCCACAGAGGGCCTGTATATGCCTTCAGCTGTTTCTAATTCTCTCCCAGGCCCATTCTCTCCCAGTAAATGACACATTGTAGAAGGTGTTTTACAGCCTGACTTGTTAATAGAGCCAGACCCTTCCGTAACAAAGCCAAACATGGCAATCAAAGTTAAAACACAAAGTCGCAAAAATCTGAGTGATATAAACATAGAACTCTTTGTCATCTATAAAAGGAGGAGTTGGACCATTTAATTTTTAAAGTGCCTTCTAATTCTAAAATTCTAACCTTTAAAGCAAGATTTCCTCACAGCTGAAGAACATACTACTTTATACTTGGGCTGTTGGATTTCTCCCCTATAGATGGACTTAGTTTCTCTTCAGAGATTCTACTATAAAGTGAATGACTAATACAAGGATAATGTAATCTTCTCATTTTCCCTTTTTCAGAGATTCAGGACTGAATCAGATAATGTCTGTAGAGTACTTTAGGACTCCTCATTTAGCACCACTGAGCTTAAAAGATTATAAGTTGTCCAGCAAGTAGCTGCAGAATGCACTATCAGATAAAACATTCTCGAGTATGCTTTCATGGCTAACGTGAACATTTTCCTTCCCTTTCAGATGGAGAAAGAGAATTCTGAATGGAGCTCAAAGACACATTTTAACTTGCAAATGTCAAGAAGAATCTCATCATCCTTTGTTACTTTGTGGCTGACTAATATATCAGTTAATTGCTGACTAGTTGCTAATGAGCTAATTTGTATGCACAGAGGGGATCTATGAACGGATCCAGCGAGCTGTCCACAGCCCATCTCAGGGTGGGTTAGAGAGAAGGGTGTGGGAACAAGCAAACTTGGAAACATTGTGCCCATCTTCCCACCTATTCAATAAAGACAAGAAAGAATACACAAGGCTCCTTTGGCAATTATTTCCTCACTGCTTGCTAAGTAGCTGCCTGTAGTATCAGAAGACTACCACTAGGTGGCACTATCTCATTAGTGTTCTCTTTTATCAGCGTGACAAAACCTGGGCCTTCATTGGACCATTGAATACGTTTATTGCTCTGTATTTGCAGATTTTGGCTTAGCAAAAGGTTTCTGTTCTCACCATGTTTCTCTGATGTTTTCTGTCTCTCTCCTTTCCTATGTTTTTTTCACATTCTTGGGAATCTGGGCCAATACCTAGGGATATTGATATAGCGATGAAGGCCATCATCATGGTAAGAACACTGATGGATGACTTAAAGAAGAGAAATACTGATAGTGAGCTTTTATTACTAGGGATTTCCAGATATTACATCCAGGACTCACCAGAATTCTGCAAGATTTCCTTCATTTTCTGAGCAAAGAAACTGAGATTCAGGGAATTAAAGCAACTTTCCTGAGGATATCCAACAAGTAAGTAATAGAGACACAACGTGAGTCCAAGATTATGGACTGTCAAAGCATTAGTGATCTTTGAATCATCCATGTCACTTGACTATTAGGTGTAGTGAGAAAAGACAAAAAGAGTAGCCCTTCACGAAGGTTGCAATCTCAAAGGGGAAATAGAGTAAATGAACCAAATTATTTGAAACACAAGTGAAACAAATATGTGACTTATTTATAAGTCCATAAAGTTTATAAGAGATCTAAGATTACTGGGACACTTACTAGGTACCAAGTCAAGAAGACATCCTGAAGCCAGCTCTTCTCTTGAAGTAGAATTTTTCTGAAGCGGACATAGTTCTGAAGATGAGAGTGAGGAGGTTAGATTAAAATGCAGATGTCCTTGAGTTTAGCCCTCACACTCACAATTTTGTTTCATAACACATTAATTTGTTCTATATGCTTTAAGGAAATGCCTTAGCTAGAGCTCTGTAAATAAGTGAAGGTGACCTACGTGAAATGTTTTGAGAGCTAAAAGGCCCGACTCTCCCACATTGTTTATTGGACAGAGCTATATGGAAACCAAGAATCAGGAATCTCATAGTACAAAGACAAACTAACATTGATGTGCTGTGGGATGGACCTCACACTTGGAACCCTATATGCATCATTGTACTCAATCTTAACACAACCCAAATAAGATACGTACTGTACTAGTATTTCTTCAGGATGTCCAGCCTGGGCAGGTTCAGTAACTCACCAGAGGCCACACAGCTAGTAGGTGGTGAAGCTGGGATTCCATCCAAATTGGCAGATCAAAGATCCCAGCTTTTAACCTTTAAACACGCTGCCCCCACTTGGCATGCTATATGGCAGTAAGCAAGTGCTCTTGCCATCTTACTACTAACTTAAATTTGATTTATATTTCAAAGAAGTTTAAAGTACATTATTGAATTTGATGCTAACAACAATCCAATGAGAAGGGCAGCTTAGATTTTCTTATCACCACATCTATTTCCCAACACACACACACACACACACACACACACACACACACACACACATGCACACACACACACACAGACATATACCCCTGCCAGGAGGGTTTCGGTGACTTGGCTTAGCCACAGAGCTACTAAGTTGCTAACACTGGACTTGAACCTAAAAGTTCTCATCCTCAGCCCATGGTCTTTCTCCTGCAATAGCAATTCCCCTTTATAGTAAATAATATGGTATGAAGTAAAATTTCTTTCATGCTACTCAGAATACGATATTATCTCCAAAAGTTTGTGTTAAAAGTCAAGAATGTTATTTAGAAAAAGCCATGTGAACATCAAATAATATTAATATGTATAGGTATATATTTTAAACCACTTACAAGCTCCCCAGAAAGAAGAACCTGAAAATGCTTTTGCAAAAGTTTTACATGAATGAATTCAGAGACCTATAAGTTTATTCAGAAATCAGTTAGCAGCTGAATTTTTTGTGTGTTATGAGTGGAGAGGTTTGTATTCTTATTAGCAGAAGAATATTATAAAGATATAAAAATGAAATTTCTATTCAGATACAGTCTGAGGTATTACAATTAGTTTTCATTTAGTCCTGATTTTCTAATACCTCTAAGCTGGAAAATTCTGGGAATCCAAGTCATAGAAAGAGAGCGGCTCCAATGATGGGCCCAAGGGTAGCGGCCAATGGGTATGGCGTGGACAGGGGAGTCACAAGAAGTCATTGCTTCACTTTGAACCCTTGCTTCCTCACTTATACCAAGAGAGACTTATAAGACCTCTAAGATCCCTGAAATGCTAAGGATTAATTATTAACCTGAATAAAGGCTGGAGATTTGTTTTACTCTGTAGAGGATCTAAAATTTTTGTTAATAGTCCAGTCTATTCAAAAGCAGGTTAAGAATCTTGCTTAGCTTGCAAGTAGGGTTAAAAAAAGAAAAAGTAAAAGAATTTTCCATGATCCTCTTTTAAAAGTGAATTCATATATGGTGAAACACTATTGCCATGGAAAAAATCAGGGCTTTTTCTCAGAGCCCAGAGTCCTCCACCTCCTGTGAGCTTCCACTAAAATAGGCAGGATGGATGATCTCAGGCTCTTGGCCATCATTGGATAGAAAAATCAACTGAGTCAATTGAGTGCCATGTGAAAAGAAAATGCTAGTGATGGGTGAGCCACCCGTACACTGGCCAGTGGTTCCTCTGACTCTGGCCCACAAGAGGCCACTTTGTTTCACTGCTGAGAGGTGGCGCTCTTGACCCAAAGATCCTCACTGCAGCGCTGATGGTCTTACCCCCGGTGGGCACTGAGGCACTTTATTACTTCCTTTTCACAGCCACAGATGTTCAGTATAAATGAATGTGAAATGCATGAATATCAAAGAAGCGATTATCAAGGTACCACATTCCCTGGGATGATAAACCATTCAGAATCAAAAAGAAGGAAGAGGAGAGGGAAGGCAAAATCCTAAAAAACTTCCAATGTTTCAAAAAATGTTGGAATTCTCTTGTGTGCCATGATCAAGCTTATTTGAAAAGTTTGGGGTCCAAATTACTGTGACAGAGAGGTGGGGTTAAAGAGCCTTGGCATCCGTAGACAGACGGAATTAGGTCTTCAGCATCCATAAGCCTGTGTGCTAACACATACCAACATTCATATAGGGATCTGGAAATAAAGACCAGAGACTTTCAAAGGTACAAATATTATTCTTAATAACAAACCCAAATTATTATAAGTAGAAATTAAACATTTGGGATTTAATAAACTGCTTCAAATTTAACAGAACTCTCAGAAAACAAGGCATAAAAATTTATTTCCTTGGTTTAAGCAGGTGGTATAACAGGATGCATCTTTTTATACTTTTCAAATAATTAATCTCTTCATGGTCATGAAATATAAAGTGTTGGAATTTTCTTTTGGCCTGGAGCCAAACTGGCTACCACTCAGCGTCATGGATGTGGTCAACTCCCCGGTTGATATACCAGTATCCCCAGGTTATGCTTGAACTCCTCCAAAGATGGAGAGCTCATTGTCTCTCATGGTAGCTCACCTTGGACAGTACTGTTTATTAGATCATTCTATGTTTTTTTCTTTTTTTGAGACAGGATCTCGCTCTGTTGCCCAGGCTAGAGTGCAGTGGCATCAGCCTAGCTCACAGCAACCTCAAACTCCTGGGCTCAAGCAATCCTCCTGCTTCAGCCTCCTGAGTAGCTGGGACTAGCGTGGGCTAATTTTTTCTATTTTTAGTAGAGATGGGGTCTCACTCTTGCTCAGGATGGTCTCAAACTCCCAAACTCCTGACCTCAAGTGATCTTCTTCTTGCCTCGGCCTCCCAGAGGATTACAGGCGTGAGCCACCGTGGCAGCCAGATCATTCTACTTACATTACAAGATATTAAAATTATATTCTACTTCATGGTAATTTGCTTCCCTGAAGTTTTTATTTTTTTTTAATTCATCAACATGAAGAATTTTTTAGTGTCTGCCATGTGTCAGGCCCTGTTAGAGCTTAGAGATAAAAAAAAAATAAGGAAATTGTATGTAGTTTACAGCTGATCTTATGGAATTTATAGTCCAATTCTACAGTTCTCTCAAATTTTTTCTATTCTAATGCTTCTAAGAAATAGGTCATATTCTCATTGATAACAGTGACACTCTACTGTGGACACATTAGTATCTCAGCGGGGAAAGGGACTGTAGCCCGAACAAGTCCCCAGGTAACTCTACTTACCACCATGACCCCCTTTAAGAGTCACTGCTCTAATCTCTATATTCCTGTAGAAGCTTAATCCTATTTCAACTGCATGGCAGGTCAAGAATCTGAAGACAATTGTTACATATCCTTCTCCCCCACTTCAATCTTTGCATCTTCAGGCTAAGCATGCCCCAGAATTCAAACTATGATTGTTGTATTCTTTTGGGCGGGGAGGGGGTTCCAGGTAACTCTTTTTTAAAATTTCAGAATATTATGTGGGTAAAAACATTTTGGTTACATATATTGCCTTTGCACCAGAGCTACAAGCATTCCCATCCCCCAGACAGTGGGCTCTGCACCCATTAGCTGTGAATTTAGCCATCCCCTCCAGCCCCTCCCACCTGCCCGGCACCCAATGAATATTACTTCCATGTGTGCACCTAAATGTTGCTCAATTAGTACCAATTTAATGGTGAGTACAGGTGGTGCTTGTTTTTCCCTTCCTGTGATACTTCACTTAGAAGATGGGTTCTAGCACCATGCAGGATAATACAAAAAGGTTTAGTTCATCATTTTTTATGGCTGAGTGGTACTCCATGGTGTATGTATACCACACTTTATTAATTCACTCATGTATTGATGGGCACTTGGGTTGTTTCCACATCTTTGCAAGATTGTTGCATTCTTGAAGAAAAGATTGGCCCAAAAAAGGCTATTGAGAGCAGCTATAAATGCATCACATCTGTGGTAAGTGGAACTGTAGCCATCAGGCAGAACCAACAGCTGAGGAGGAGCAGAGGTGAGGAGCTGCAGAGGCCTGCGCTACATGCAGTGCTGCAGGGATGTGGCTTTTCCACCAACATGTAGCCCAAGAGGAGCGACCAGAAGGGTAAGGACTGTGGAGAAGAGAAGGGAGTCTCTTCTCTCAATGGGACGAAGGTACCGTCCCATTGTCTTGCCTCTCTTCATTATAAGGTGCAACAGCCAATTGTTCCTTGCGGGGGTTGGAAGGGAAGTGGGAGAAAGCATATTCTGTACTGATGGACAAAACTTAAGATTTAGAGAAGGACACAGAGAGAAAAGGAAGGAAAAGGAGAAGAACAAGAAGAAGAAAAGATAAAAATCATGCCAGCTTATACAGCAGGAATGTTTATAATGTAAAGAGACAGTTGCATTAAAGGATTAGGCCCCACGGCCTGATTAACATCATTTGATCTTTTGCTATTGAAAAGACCCTGTGCGTTTTCAAAGGCAGTGAGCTTTTTAAATAAAACCAGGAGTCTGGGTTAGCAGAATGCTGTTAGAAGAGACAGCAACTCATTTTTCATTCAATGACCTTTTTGTCCTACCTGCTTCATAATCTTCAATTTCCTTCCCTCTGTCAGTAAGGGCTGCATCTTAATCTGAAAATTTGGGCTCTAGGAGATTTGATATGACAAAAACAAACAAATAAAAAATCACTACGACTGAAATTGGCCAGATGAGACTTTTGGGCTGCCTGCCTCCAGACTTTCCCCACGAATGGCATCACAGGGGAGCTTCTTTCTCTGTTTTGCACTGATTTTACTGTTTAATCTTTTACTCTCTCTCCTTTCAGCTGTTTAGCCAACAATCGCCATGCAATTTCAGAAAGATAGACTAGCACATCATTATACCACAATAGTTCATGATTTACTTTCCATCGTGTTTTTCTGTTTTCTTCAGCAAGTTTCCAGTGAGAATGGTGCTCCTCTTGAATTTGAGAGTAATTGTCAGGAAACCCAAATTTCCCACTAGGCACGCTGGTGCAGCATGTTGGTGGGTGAATGGGAGCATCTCCACCTCCATGCTGTCATCTCGGGGTGGCCGGGCTAAGAGGTGGGGAGGGCTTCTGGTTGTTCGAGCAATCGTCAAAACTAGTTCAGTCTCTGTGGCCGATTCAGCTCCTGGCATCGCTGCCAAGCCAGCCAACAAAGGAGCATTGTAATCCTGACGGTTTCCCAGCAATGACTGGACAGGCGCAGACCACCAACCAGCTCATTTCTCTTACACTGTTCACAAGGGAGACCATGAATGGAAAAAAGTCAATGGAAAAAATCCCATATCCTGCTAAAGTTGGTGTGTGGATGCTTTACTAGTGAGTAAGTCTCCCTTCAAGCTGGTAATCCTCATACCTATTTTTCTTTCTTTCTTTGTTTTTAAGTACAGTTAGTGTGAATGGTAATGCATAATCCTTACAGAAAGCTACCAAAAAATTAGGTTTGAGCTTTAAAAAATAAGCATATGGCATGCAAGGCTTTGGCAAACTGTAAGTATAATAAAATGAAATGCCATAAATGTAAAAGGAAATTGAGATAAACTTTAAAGATAAGAAGCAATAATTCTAGCTGGTGCGAGGCCACTGTGATTATTAAAGAATTGAATTTGGGTGCATAAAAATAGGGTTTTCAGCTACAAAATGGAATCACTTCAACTCAATTTCAAATTTTGGATATGCAATCAAAAGTCTGCCCTTTCTGTGGACCAAGCCAATAACATCTCGAGGTCAACTCTGATTTGAAAAAATAGCAATAAATTAAGTGTTTAAGAACAAAGGAAATTCAGAATTGTACTTATCATGTGTTTACCCTCGATTGAAAGTCCGGAAATATTTTTAACAATCAGATAAAATGATCTTTCAATACATTTCAATGGGAAACATGACACAATTTCATTTATTTAAATTACTTTCCTTATAAGTACAAATTATAATGGGATACTACATTTACTTTTTGGTTATCAAATATTTAAATTCCATGCTGGTGGGGGGAGGTGGATGAGAAAATCATGTTTAAACTAAATGGACAGTTTTTTTTTTTCATTTTTTTTTTTTTTGAAGTTGAGTAAAGATGAGATCCACAGTTTTGGAACACAATTTAGCAGAACCTTGATAATGGTCTGCCCCTTTGACTCCACATACTACTTCTTATATTTTATGTACATATATTATATAAATGTTATTTATATACATAATAATATGTGAAAGGCAAGGTAAGAAAAATAAATACAATATTGTTCATCAAAGCAAAAATGAAAGCTAAATCAAACAACATGAAAAAACAAAACAAGACTAATCGAGTAATTGTTAAGTAAACTGTTAACTGTAAGTAAATCTACATGATGGAATACCATGTAGCTATTAAAACTGATGTTGCCAAAAATTCTTAATAATAAGGGAAAATGATTAATGTTACATAGAAAGGAAGCTATAATTGAGTGGCTAGCACTGATTTTAGCACACAAAAATACAATAAAATATTAATGGTCATTGTCTTGGTTAGTGGGATTATGGTTGATTTTCCATTGTTTTAATTTTTCAACATTACTTCCAAAGAGGAAAGGCTATTTTTTTAAACAATTGTAAAAGAAAATCTTTATTTTGAAAAAGCTTCTTTCTTTTGTTGTACAGAGACTAACAAAGACTCTAAATTTCCACTTCTCTTACTCTTAGGGGTTATTTTACTTAAACACAATCCAAATGAATCAACAACTTACCCGGTTACCAGGAGGCCCTGCTGAGATAATCACAGGATAATTTTTGATGCTAATTAGACTGACTTTTAGTTCCCTTATTTTCTTCTTAATCCATCCCTAAAAGGATACAATAGGTTAAGTAACCTGACCTGGGCTTATTCTTCCTTTGTGTATGTTGTTACCCGGTGTTGCCCATGGGTTTGTTTGAGATGGATTATCAGGGATAGAACGCTGGATCCTGGGCTGTGGGGGAACCCAGCATGCTAGAGCCTGTGCATAGTGAAATATGCCCTTCGCTGAATGGCTAAGCCTCAGCTGCCCCCACGGAAAGTCTAACCAAGGGTCACAGGGGTGAAAAGATCAGAGCTCTTTTGCTCCTTTAGCCCTGCATTTTTTTCAATTTTGTTTCATAGATAACATAAAAATCTTTTTTTAATAACCTCCAAGAGGACGAATACTGTGTCTCTCATGCAATCACTCATTAAGCACTGGTTAAGAGCACAAGACTTGCAGTTAGTACCAAGTTGGTGGCACTAGCCTTAGACCACGGCAGGAGGTGGAAAGACACATAAGGACCTGCACCAGGCTCCACGTTTTAGAGAACACTGTCCTGGCCTTTGGGCGTAGGATGAAGGAATGTGTAAGGTCAAGGGCAGAACCTCCTGGAACCTGTGCTCCCTGTACACATTTTGCCTTTTAGGCCTCAGTCCAGGTAACCAGGGACTCTGGGCTTCCCTGCCCAAACAGCCCAGCGCATTCCTGGTCTGCTCAGGTCTCCTCCTACCTCTGTTCTTCTGAAAGTGAACCACTAGCAGGACTGAGAGAAGAATGAAGAGCAGGCATTTTGTGGGGGCTGCGAAAGGAGGTTGGCGGTACAGACTGGCGTGGAGGTGTCAAGAACACTGAGAAGGTTTAGCTCAGTGCCTCGCAGGCAATGAATGCTCAGCAAATGCTATTACCGATACTTTCCCATAGTGTATTGTTATATATTTTCTCCTTTGAGGGAAAAAGAAAAAAAATAACCATGAGAATACAAGCTTCCACAGGGGACACTATTTTAATTTTAATTTTTGGTATAATCCATAATAAAGTCTTTTTTTCTTTTCTTCAATGACTGGCTTACTGCCCTGGCCCAATTCTCATACTCTGTATTCAAGCTAATTACATTCCTCCCCCACTGGATACATTATTCTTCACTTCCCCCATAAAAACCATCATGTTATACTTGTGAAACAAAATAGCTTCTGTGTTCTACCACACACGCAAAAAAATGGTGTACTTCAACCCATAGCATATTTCTCTGTGACTAATTTGAGGGCTACATTGGGATCGATGACAGTAGAATGTGAGTTTGGTCCGGTGATGCTTCTGAATAATGACAGATTCTCTATTAAATGGAGCCATATCACGAGATACGTTCTCCTGGTAATTTAATACGAGATAGTTTTTTAAAGCATTATCTGGGTTGAGACTAAGCAGATGTGAGCTATTGAGTTTACTTCTAAGCCATTGCATTCCCAAGCAAGCCATTTACTTTGTCACTTTGATTTTTTTAATGCCAGAAGTCTGAACATTCCTGAAATGGCTTATCAAGTCTTCCACACACATCGTGATAATTAAGAGATGTGATTTTAAGATAAAGCTGGAGAGAAAAATAATGAGGACGGTCAAGAAGTCACTATCCTTTTTCCTCCTTCTCTGGGTGTAGCACCACTCAGGTCTACAATCCCTCTTTGGCAATTGATTTAGGAATGTGAGTTCATTTCTTGCGATGACAGGGCATGAAATGGGTGGGAGTGACTAAATAATTGTGGCAAATTTTCATGAGGAATTAGTAGCTTAGGGCCTAAAGTATGGCCAAGAGCACAACTTTTTTAATTCTCTCTCTCTATATATATTTTTTTAAAAAACGCCCGTTTGAGAAGTCTTGTTGATGGACTAGGGAAGGGGGCAAATATTGTGATGTGGGAGAAAGCCCCAGCCTCATGCTGCTTCAGGAACATTTAAATGATACTTTCAAGTCCCTTGCCTGCTTCCCAGAAGTATCATGCCTGAATCTAAACTAGTTTAAATAATTAGTTGTTAAAGACTTTAGGAAAGAGACAATTCTCACTAAGAAAGTTACCTTTTGCTGCATTGTACCTGTTTGGAAGGAACCTTGTTATTATCGATTGATAATTCACTCCTCAAAACTTGTTCGCGCAGCTCTGGCTGGTTCTGTTGTTCTGTGCTTGGCATAAGTGAAGAACAGTGGTTGTCAGTCTCTTCTGTATTTGAGGATTTAATGAGTTATTATTCCCGGTTCAAGCCAAAGTAACCCAGGTCTCACCCTATATCCTCCCCATGGAAGTGTCGTAGGAGTCTCTCTTTGTCCTTTGCAACAAGAAAAGACCTAATTGAGGCAAGAATAGAAGAGCTACTGAGATTTAGGAATTCTAAAAAGTCTGCCCTAGTAATTCCGGTTTAGCCAAATGGAGGATCTCTGCCCTCCCTTATATTTTCCCTTCTGCCTTTACTTTGTAAACTTTCAGTCTGAGATGTTCTTCTCTAAGTCTCCACTGCTAAAGCAAAGCACACAATTGAGGCAATTATTCAGGTTGTTCAGGACCAAATAATTATTTGGGAATGGAAGTACTTGAATATTTCAATAAAAATAGCTATTTTACCTTATTGATTCTGAGAAATAATCTCAGTTATTTATCTTTTGGTGTGTATCTATTGAGACACTGTGTAGTTTTTACTTTTTTAATTTATTGTTTTTTGTTGTAAGGATTAGGGGTGGAAAGAATATACAACATTAGATTATTATCCCAGTTATTACTATAATTTTATGGGATAGGCATAGACTTTTCTCCAAACTGGAATCAAATTGGTGACTCCAGAATAGAATTTTTTTTTTACTATATTAAGGGTCTAACTGATACTCTGTTTAATGATGTCTCTGCATGGTTTCAGAATGCTATGCTTTATTTCTCTACAGGTGATGAACTATAGATATGAAACAAAGTCCCAGTTTTCAATTTCCCCAGCAGACTGAAGTGTTTGGCACATGGTAGATGTTCAATTGACTACAGGTTTACACAAAGAAGGACTTAAGGGTGCCGACTAAACTAGCTGATCAGCCATTGAGTTAAATAACCACAGAATAAGACTCTAGTTAAAAAGAACACCTGTTAATTTTTAGAGACTACCTGAGCAAAAGTTGTGGTCAAAAGCAAGAGATTTATACAGATGCCAGAAAAATGAAATCAGAAGCAATATAAACACTATTCGTAACCATGGATAAGATGTGTTGGAGTGGGACCTAGGTTTGAAGCATGGATTGGCCATTTACTAGTCTAGTCATATATTTTGGGATAAGTTTCTTACCATTAACTTCTCATTGCCTATGTTTCATCAGCAGCAAAATGAAGATGATAATAGCCTTGATTATGTTGTTGTAAGCATTTATTGCTGTGATATGTACAAAGTGCTTGATATAACGCTTAGAACAAGATAAGAATGCAAGAAATAGAAACTATTATTTTTATTAAGGAATCCATATGCTGTTATATCCCATGAAAAGGAATATGATTAGATTATATTATATACATTATATATATTTGGAAGGGAGTATTCCCTTCCAAAAATAAACTAAAATCTCTCAAAAACACAGAACGTGTAGGAAAACTCACATGTAGAGTCATTAGCCTTCACTGAAGCCTTCAAGGTGATGCAATAGGAATTTGAATTTTTATTCAAGTTTTGTGAGGTTTGCTATACTGCAGTGCCTCAAAAAAGGAGGGAAAGAGTAGCAGTCTACCAAAGCAACCATCTCTTTCTGGTATCCGTATTTCTCTCAGTATCATTATTCTCATTATTTTGGCTGAAAACTCTCATTTTTGATGATTTTAGCTCCTTCACCTCATAACCAATCAGGCATTGTGATCTCATGTCAAGTTCTCCTCCCTGTTACTGTATCCACCACCATAACTGGTGTTTAGATCACCCGTGGTTTGACTATAGTGATAGTGATCACTGCCAGCAGGTACAGCTGGAAGCTCTTTTCTTCCTAATCCCTGCCCACGAGGAGTTGTGTGACCTGGTCCCCTGGGATGGGATTGGAGCAGGAGGGCATGTAGTATGCCCATTTTAAGAGATGCTCTGCATCTTCTTGCTCTTGCAGTTGTTTGTTCTTGCCTCTCTGAGATGCCCTTCTCAGGCTGCTCTAGCCTCACCGTGAGAACAGTAGGCTGCAGAGAGTTATGAATCATGAAACAGCTGACCTTCCCACTCTTGTCCTTGTGAATAGCTGGTGTGACTCCCAGCTTTCTTACACCACAACCACCACTATCCCCTGCCTAGAAAAATCCAGAGGGAGAAGAGTATTGAGAGTTAAAGACATGGACTCCAAAGCCAGGCTGCCTGGACTGAAATTCCAGCTCTGTCACCAACTCACCATGTGACCTTAGACAAGTTACTAAACCTTGTACATCAGGTTCCTCATCTGCCAAATGGGAAAAATAATAATGCCTACCTGATAGGATTATTCAGAGGCTCAAATTAATTAATAAATATAAACTACTTTAGATATTAGCTATTACATATGAGCTCAACAATTATTAGGTATATTCAACTTAGCATTAGATAATACTCAAAAGCTCATGCCCTCATTGCCAAGTAACTCTTTCCACTATGTCTATGTTCTGCATTAGACATTTGTTACATGCTACCTTACAGTACTAGTCAATTTAATTGCTTTTAGTAAATGTTGAACACATTCCCAATAGAATATATCCAGTAAATTTGAGGGGTATGAAAATGAACAACAATACGATCAACAGTATCCTCATGACCAAGCTTTGGAGACAGAATATCACTAACCCCCCCAGTGAGGCCCTTGAGTCTTTCTGCCAAATCCCACCCACATCCATCCCTATCCCCATCGGTATCCTCCATTCTGAATGGTGTGTCCATCATTTCATTGATTTTCTTTAGTTTTTACCATATATGATTCTCATTTCAAATAATAAATCATTTAGTGGGAATTGGAAAGTGGACTAGAGTGATATACACAACTTTCAGGCCTGGCCATAAAATCCTTCCTATATAAGCCTCCTCTCTCTCCCTCTCTCCCTCTCTGCCAGTCTGACGGATGAATGCAGAGAACATATCAGAGGACTCTGAGGCTCTGTACAGTGGCAGAGCTGGGAAATAGAATGAGCGTGTGTGTCCCTGTATCACCACCTAAAGGAGAACCATCTAGCCAAAAACACTGTGTTGGACTGTTGTAGGAATAAGAAAGAAATAACCTTTTATGTTGTGAGGCCATTTACATTTTGGAGTTACTCCTACAGAAATGAATCCACACTGATTAATACACACAGTGGCACCAGGAATGGGGCACTGCTGTTACAAAAAACCTAGAGTATGTGGCAATGTCTCAGCAATCAGATGGTGGGTTATGGTAACACTGATATTGGAGGCAGGAAACGTGATGACCCATGTTGTACAGTGGTGTGATGGTTAATATTAGGTGTCAGCTGGACTGGATTGAGGGATGCCTAGTGAAGCACTGTTTCTGGGTATGTCTGTGAGGGTGTTTCTAGAGGAGATTGACATATGAATCAGAGGACTGGGAGAGAAGGACCTGCACTCAATGTGGGCAGGAACCATACGATCAGTGTGGCTAGACCAAGCAGCAAAGAAGAACGAGGATACTCAGCTTGCTGAGTTTCCTTCAAACTCTCTCTCCCCTTCACAGCAGGACACTTTTCCCCCTCCTGCCTTTGCACATCAGACTCCAGGTTCTTTGGCCTTTGGACTGTGAGACTTGTACTGGCAGCCTCCCTGGGGGTTGGGGCAGGGGCTTTTCGGCCTTCAGTTCCAGACTGGGAGCTGCACTGTCGGCTTCCCTGGTTTTGAGGCTTTTGGATTTGGATGGAGCCAGGCTACCAGCTTGTCTCATTCCCCAGCTTGCAGATGGTCTATTGTGCGACTTCGCCTTTGCAATCATGTGAGCCAATTCTCTCTAATAAACTCCCTTTCATACACAATATATCCTCTTGGTTCTGTCCCTCTGGAGATTGCTAACTACTACAAGTGGTAAACCATTTGTTAAAACTATTACCTGAGAAAACTTGGAAGACAAACTTTGTGCCTACTAAACTGGTAGCTCCAGTGGATGTGATTGAAGACATCAGTGTGGGAGTGTGTTGACCATCACTGGCTGCCTTTGGCAAAGTATTACAATGAAGAGGTAAGATGAGAAAGGGACCTACTTACAAGTAGAAGTGAAAAGGGAAAAGTTAGTCCTAAAATTTGGTACACTGAAGCACTGGAACAAACTGCTGCTGAATAATCCAACAGTAAGATGTAGAAATAAAAAAGTCTCTGAGAGACAAAGAACCAATAAAACTTCCTGATTAAACAAAATGACTTAGACCTATAGGAAATATCAAATTGAGATGTAGCTTTCCCACCTATTGTTTCAGATAACCTTGGATAGCTGCCAATAGGTTGAAAGACAGAGGCATGGGGCAAGAAAGCCTGGTAATAAATCAGGCTTGAAAACTATGCCCAAGAAAGAACTATGAGTGTCCTTATTTGCACATGGAACTGATTAGAGGCAAATGGACCAAACACTAAGTTTTTGAAAAAATTAAATAACCAAGGAAGCATGATTCCAGATTAGAAAACCAATATTTTTGACTGTTTGTGACTGAAAACATCCTCTGGTTCCCGTGTTTGCACCAAGAGGAAGTAGACTCCCAGAGCTCTACTCTTCCCAACAATGCCATGCCCTCTGACCTTAGATGTGGCTGTGGAGAATAAAGACAAGGAAAACCTTATGGAAGGAGGAGCCAGGGATCATGGCGAACAATAGAAGAAGAAACTTTTCTTTCTAGAGAACAGCATCAATCTACAGGAGGGTGAGAGCTTCACAGTGCCAAAGAAGGCAGACTTTGTAATAGCCTTGGCAGGATCTAAGAATAGTTTCAACCAGTGACTGCTAGGTATCTATTTTTCCCTTTTCCATACAGGAGTTTTTATTGTGATTATCACCTTTCTGTCCACTATTGAATACTAGGTGAAAGGATAAATAACTTGTCGTTTAGATCATGAGTCACAGACCCCTTTGGACATCACCCAGAAGTCCTGGTCTTGAGTTGCATACAGTAAGTGAATGGAACTATAATTGCCTCTCACGGGGAGAGGAAGAAGTGTTACATATATTAGAGGATGTGGTGTCCACACACGGCAGACCATGGTAGGGATTGGCTAGGTATTCACCATACTGTCCTTCTTCTTTGGGTACAGAGCTGGACTACATTTTCCAGCTCCCCTTGCAGTTAAGCAGTCCTGTGACTGCAAAAGCTCCATCTAGTGGACAAATGTGTTTGGCATTGGAAGAAGAGCAAGGAGGCCATTCATGGACTGGCAAAGAGTAGGAAACAGGGTCAGGGAGGGCCTGATGGTATAGGGACTTACAGACCATTGGAAGGATTTTGGATTATTCAGAGTGAGGAAGCCATAGAGGTTTGAATAAAGGAACACTTTTATCTGCCATTTATTAAAAATAATTCTCTCTGGCACTGGAGTTGGGAAAGGTAGTAGTGGATGACCAAGGATAGAAGCAGAAAGGCCACTTGGGAGGGGGCTGTTCAGGTAATCTAGGTGAGAAGTGATGACGGGAGCAGTGGACAGACAGAAGGGGTCGGATTCTTTAAAACAAATCGGGTTTGCTGAGGGATAGGATGTTGGTTTAAAAAATAAAAGTCACTGGAACACCCCAAGATTTTTAAACTGAACAATGGAAAGGGTGAAGTTGTCACTACTGAAATGAGAGCGCTGGAAGAGGAGCACGTACTGAGAGGAAATCAGGAGTTGGTTGTGGACACGCAGGTTTGATGCCAACCTGCTCAGTGTTATCGCAACCCACTCTTCCCTGCTCTGTCTTCCCAGCTTGGTTCTTCTCACTGCCTGAGAAGAACTTCTACCTCCCAGTACCCTTTCCTAGCTAAATCCTACCTCTCGATTCAGATATCAATCAAGAAAACTGTCTCATTCTCTAGGGAGTAAGTCTCCCTTCATCCCAAGTTGGGATTCAGTATCCTTGCTGAATGTTCCCCATCACAGCTTCATTTTAATTCCTTGTTTATTGTCTTTTTTCACTGGACTGTGAGCACTGTGAAGGCAAGAGACTCTTTGTCTTCATGCTCATCACTGTGCCTCCAACTTCTAACACAGAGCATGGCGTAGGACAGGTGCTCAGAAAATATTTGCTGAAAGAATGAGTGAATCCATGAATGAGCACCTACCATCCCCTTCAAGAGACTTCTTTGACATTAAGAGTAAACGACCGAGAAGGTGGCTTTTCCTGAGCAATTGGTATTTGTCTAGTTGACATTATAAACTTTGTAATTCAAATATTTCACTTTTTACATTAACTGGTGGAAAGTTTTGGGCAAATCTGTGTCTCCCTGTAGCTTGTGTCTAGGTCCTTAAATGCATTTTAAGCTTCATTCCTGGTTGTACTTTGTTTCATTCCTGTTTTTCCTCGTTTGTCTAACTTTTATTATGCTGTGTCATCATTTTATATACCCTTATAAGCAATTTTTTGGGCCATTTTATATATTTCTGTTTTTCTAGTGTTTATTTTTTTAAAAAACTTTTTTATTATACAAAATTTAAAACAAGCGTGGAGAGTATAGTATAGGGAACCTCCATGTACTGGTCACCCAGCTTGAACAATTATCAACACATGGCTAATCTTGTCTCAGCCATTCCTCGCTTTTTCACTCTCACCCCGATTATTTTGAATCAAATTGTAGACATTATATCAATTATAAATATTTGAGAATGTTTCTCTAAAATATAGGGGTCTTTTTAAAAATGTATAACAATAATATTCTTATGTCTAAAATTAAGCAATTTCTTATGAAATATCCAATGTTTTCATTTTGCAAATTGTAGTGTGTGTGTGTGTGTGTGTGTATTTAACAATTAGTTTGTCTTAAGATCCAAATAAAATCTACATATAGAGATTGCTTAATAGGTCTCTTAAATTTCCTCTGATCTCTTGGTTCCCTCTCCTTTTCTCTTTTTCTTTCTTATTTTCACTGCAATGTTCTGTCGAAGATCTGGGTCATTTGTACTGCAGAGTGTCCTGCAGTCTAGATTTTGCTGATTGCATCCATGAAAGGTTGTTTAACATGTTTCTATGTTCTCTGTACTTTTGATAAATTGATAGTTAAATCTAGGGCTTGCTCAAATTCAAGTTCTATTTTTCTTGGTAAGATTACTTCATAGGTACATCCATGTTTCTTTTGCCTGGTATTTCTTTTTTATTTTATTTATTTATTTATTTATTTATTTATTTTTCTATGTGTGTAAATTATTTATTTATTTATTTATTTATTTATTTATTTATTTTGAAAGAAAATTGGATTAGCTGTATTAATTTTGTACAAAACAAATTTCAAAGCAAGGAAAATTGTTAGTGATAAAGAGATGCATTACATAGTAATAAAGGATTCCATTCTA
>CAUYRT010017249.1:0-10278 GCA_963574885.1 Lepilemur ruficaudatus | reverse complement strand
CTCTGTTACCTGAGCTAGAGTGCCCTGGAGTCAGCCTAGCTGACAGCAACCTCAAACTCCTGGACTCAAGCAATCCTTCTGCCTCAGCCTCCCAAGTAGCTGGGACTACAGGCATGTGCCACCATGCCCGGCTAATTTTTTTTACATATATCTTTTTTAGTTGTCCAATTAATGTCTTTCTATTTTATAGTAGAGATGGGGTCTCGCTCTTGCTCAGGCTGGTCTTGAACTCCTGACCTTGAGCTATCCACCCGCCTCGGCCTCCCAGAGTGCTAGGATTACAGGCGTGAGCCACCGCGCCCGGCCTCTGATTTTTAAAAGTTTTATTTTTAATTTAAGAGATGGGGGTCTCACTATGTTTCCCAGGCTGCAGTGCAGTGGCTATTCACAGGTATGATCCCACCACTGAGCAGCATGGGAATTTTGACTTGTTCTGTTGCTGACCTTGGCCGTTTCACCCGTTTAGGCAACCTGGTGGTCCCTGCTTGGATAGAGGTCATTATATTGATGGCAAACTTAGTATGAACATCCAATTAGCATAGCATGCTACACCCTGGAACTCCTAGGCTCAAGTGATCCTCCTACCTCAGCCTCCTGAGTAGCTGGGACTACAGGCACATGTCACCATGCTCAGCTAAACTAATTCTTCTTGTGTCAAGTTCTAGTGCCAACTTTTCTTCATTTTCCTGAAAAAGTATTGATGTTACTAGAATATGTGAACAATTAAGTCATTACTGCTTTTAATTAATATATGGTTCATTCCTTTAGGAACCTTTAAAGGAAATAAGAACACTTGCATAGGCAGGTATTATCTACAAATAAGGACGTTAAAGGGTTGGTTTTAATATTTTTATTCCCTCTGCTCTTAGTAGTAAAATATTTAAGAGGTGACAAAGGGATTTTTATTATTTAACACGTGATTTGCTTTATTTTCCATTCCATCACTCCTTCCTGTAAAGATTTAAGAACCTTGCTTTCCTTTATTCAGTTTAGAGAGCCCTGTTTTAATGTCACATTTAACTATCCTTTCCATTTCAGAACATGTGACTGAATTTTGAAAGATGAAAAACCATCTGCTTCACCCTGCCCCAACTGGAAAAAAGTAAACCAGCACTGTGGTCTCCTTCTATGGTTTATTTGTGAGAGGGACCTTCAGATGTGAGCACAAGATAATTTTTTTCTCTCACAAAATCCTAGTCATTTTAGTTCATTGTAAAGGGGTTTATATAATACCTGCAAATGGAATGCAAACATAAGAATTTTGTTTTCTTCTTCTTTTCTCCCAGTCATGTGAAGAATTTTGTTTTTTAAAATGTTGTTGAACATGGTAAAATATTCTGAGCTATTATTTTCCTGTACATACCTCATATTCCTCAAAAATGGAACAGGGGTGTTATTAATACTATTTACATTTTTACAAATCATATCTCCACACAACCCAGCATTAACTTTTTTTGTTAAACAAAATTGTTTAAGAACCTTAATCGTGGTGCACATACTGGTCCCTGGGATGAGATTCTAGAGCTGCCCACATTCCTTCCTCCATCTGCAAAGCCAGCAATGTTGCATCTATGAACTTTCATAGTCACATCTTCCTCTGATGGACTCTCTTCTACTGCCCACCTCTTCCACTTTTAAGGTTCCTTCTGATTATATTGAGCCCACCAAGATAATCCAGGATAATATCCCCAGTTTACATCAGCTATTAGCAATTTTATTTTTCCTTTGCCATATTATCTAGCATTTTCACAGGTTCTGGGGATATGTATGTTGTTTGGGGGGTAGATGAGAGTGAATATTATTCTTCAGTGTTCTAATGCAATGTTCTGAGGTGCTTCTGTGAGGATTTAGGAGAGGTTTTTTTTTCTTTTTTCTTTTAAGAGACAAGATCTCAGTCTGTCATCCAGGCTGGAGTGCAGTGGCACAATCATAGTTCACTGTAACTTGAACTTCTCCGCTCAAGCAATCCTTTTACCTCAGCTTCCTAAATAGCTGGGACTACAGGTGTTTGCCACCACACCCAGCTAATTTTTAAAAATTTTTTTGTAGACATAGGGTCTCCCTGTGTTGCCCAGGTTGGTCTCAAACTTCTGGCCTCAAGTGATCCTCCTGTCTTGGCCTCCCAAAGTGCTGGGATTACAGGTGTGAGCCATCACACCTAGCCAGGAGAGTCATTTTTAACACTAAAGATAATGTATAGTCTCTAAAGAAGAGTAGTTTTCAGACTATCTCGTGTTTTCAGTATGTCTGAAGCCTTTTAGAAAGTTATTTTTAAGTCAGTTTAATCTCTGTATATAGATGAGGTCTTTTGAAATTACTGTTCATTTATGGAAGCAAAGACTAAGGTCCTATATAGTCCCAATGAATTATTCAGTGATTTTGCAAGTCTGTGTGAAAATAGTTTCAGTTTAAATGTCACTATCTCAATTTTTTGTTTTTACCTTATTTATTTTTATTTTCATTTTATCAACGTTATGTATACACATTATGTAACTAATTCCATCATTTAGAAACAAATTAACTGATGATGAAAACCAGTAGGTATGCTGTCCCTTTCCATCCCTAGGCCCACTCTCCAGAACAAACCTGGTATAGCTTTTCTGTTTTTAGTTCTTCTGATGGTTACCTCCATAACTTTAAATAAAACTAGTATATATTTTTGTGTATTAATATTGACTCATAACCTTAAGTATAGTACATGGGTGGAGTGCTTTAGATAAAGGTGTATCAGTGAGAGTTTACTTTTAGGAAACATAAACCATGTTAGCTAGCCACATTAAAAAGGAGTGTAAAACAGGGAATGTGGGGAGTTAGCTATGCTAACAGCAAAAATCGGGTCCTTTTGGCAGGGGTCATTGAACGGGATAAGGAAATAACAGAAATGGAAAATAATGAATATAGAAATAAAAGAAGACACAGAGACAAAAGTACAGTTTTTATAAAGTATAGTTTTATAAAGTTGGGGGAGTCAGGAGGTCCTCCAGCATTCCCGTGAGCTGTGAGTAAAGTCCTGCATCAGTATTTATTGGTACAGTGATTGGTTGCCAGGGGTAACAGATTTACATAATAACAGTTCATTTTAGGTTAAAAGTCTCCCCAAAAGTTTCAGAGATCCCTTAATTAACTCTATCTACGTGAGCAAACAGTTACAAAAATCTTTCTAAGACAAACTTCTAAGTTCTAAGATAAAATTAGCACTTAGCAGAAAGGCTAAACAGAAATATAGTGGCTCTATATTTCTTTATCTAGTTTTTTGTTGACTGAGACAGGTAGTCAGGAGTGAAGCAGGAACTGTCCCTTAGGCTAATTGCTTTTAGTAGTAGATGTCTGTCAGGTGGGCACTCTTTGATCAGTTCTCATCCTATGGCCCCATACTGAGCTTTGTCGTACAGAAGCGTCAGGTACAAGCTGACAGGTCTGAGACACAATGTCACTGTGGAAAGCTGCTACTGATCAATGAGATGCTCTCCTGAGGTGAAGCAGTTTTTGATATGTGAACTAACACATTCACATATTCCTTCAGGGCAAAGCCCTGCAAAACTCCTGAAATCTTATATGCCTCTATAGGGAAACATTTCTATAGCGAAACAAGGGAACTGGGTGCTTGCAATATTGTTGGAAGGGCCAGAGGAATGAGTTCCATGCTGGTTGTCTAGAATTAACTCCCAGAAAAACACTGCAGGGCTGTATGGTTTGCCAGGGGAACTGCTACCTCATAATAATGAGAAAGGTGGAGCATTAGGGTTGCATCCATCACACAACTGCCTCTAACAATTGCAACAATTCTGCTGCAGGGAAATTAAATGTCTCCTCAATCACATGTGCCACCAGAAAACAAGCAAGAGGAAGATGGCTCTCTCCTCAGTTTCGCATTCTAAATCTCACACGAGGACATCTAATTGGTAGAACCCAATTCACATCTGGAAATTTAGCTACAAAGAGAGCTTGGGGGAAATGTGGTTTTTTTTTCACTTTCTAGCCTCTGCATTGTAGGAAGGCACATTAGGAGGGTGGAATGGATGGTGAATACCAAATCACTATATCTACTTATCATCTACCTCTTTTGCTAGTCAATAGCCATACACATAATTCTATGCATTCATAAATAATATATGAATATTAATATTCTGTATAACAAAGCAATGATAACATGTTAATACAAGAACCATATTTCCCTTTTTTATAAAAGGGGAGCTATAAAAATCCATCAATCACAAGGTGGTGGTTATTCCTCCTGATTCAGTTACACTTTCATCTTGATAAATAACCTCTATCCCAAGGACTAAATTATCAACTTGATTCTCACCAATACATTTTATTTAACAGAGGAATGTAAGAGGGGAGAAGGGCAAAGTGGTTAACGTATTAATATAAATGCAGGCAGGCCTTCTTTCTGCAACTGGTCATGAGGTTCTAGCTAATATTTACAAATATCTTCCTCCACTCCTGTTCCTTAGTCCCTTTTTTGCTCAGTCAACATCTCAACTTATCTAGATTCTTTACCTGGTAGGATGATCCAAAGCTTCATTCCTGAGGAGTCTTGAGTCTTTATAAATCCTGTCTATAGTTTTCCATCACTTTTACTACAATAAGCCTAACAAGTGAATTAATTAGAACATTTCTTCATCTTCCAAAAGAGAGAGTATCACTTACCTCTGCGATTCCTCCAGGGATGCAGCATTGCCTTTGGTTTACTATTTGCCCTTCGTATCTTATAGCTCTGATCCACAAATTAGGGAGCCAGGTGGACAATCTGCAAGTTGATGTCTATCCCAATTATGCATTCAAGAATGATATAACTATAAGGTAGGCTCAGAGACCCACTGGGCCACTATAAAATGGCCTTGGGCCCAAACCCAACTTTATCACCTACTCCCAACCCCACCAGCTCTGAGCTACAGTGATATTCTGAGTTTCCCAGAATTAGTGTTAACTCATAGGCAATACATGAAATTTTTGGTTTTGATCTCTTAGACTCAAGAGCTATTTATGTATGAATTTTAAATTTCTAGTTTTATTTCTTTGTGATAAGAGAATATTCTTGTTTTTACTTTTTGGAATTTTATTTCGTGGTTAACATTTATAACTTTCATATTTGAAAAGTATATTGTTTCCAGGGTACTGACTTTGGTATTTATCAATTAGAACCATCTCTTAAATTATGCTATTCATACCTTTTATGTCCTTATTTTTTATCACTTAGCTGACATGAACAGAGAGAAACAATTCCTAATTGTTATTCGGTGGGTGACAATTATATAATTACGAATTGCTCCCTTTAGCATTATAAAGTATCCTTCTTTCTCTAATAGGCTTTGTCTTGATTTCACTTTTTTAATATTATGCCCTTGCTTTCTTTTTGTTTGCATTTTCCTGGTATACCTTTGTCTATCTTTTTATTTTCAGCTAACTCACTTTGCTTTAGGTTTATCTTGTATACAAGAGTTTGTGATACCATCTGAAAGTCTTTTTGTTTCAATAGCTGAGGTTAGCCCATTTATATTTATTACATACAATATGACATATTTAGGTTTACTTGTCACAAATATACTACGCTATTTTTGCATGTTAAAAAATTTTCATGATGCTGCATCCAGGTGTGGTGGCATGCACCTGTAGTCTCAGCTACTTGGGAGGCTGAGGTGGGAAGACTGCTTGAGCCCAGGAGTTGAGTCCAGCCTGGGCAACACAGTGACACCCCATGTCTTTAAAAAAATGGTTTTCTTCAGGATGTAATGTTTTCTTCTTTGCATGTTTCTAAAATTTGTACCCAGGATTTGTTTTAAGCAGGTATGGAAGGTGACGGAGGCAAACACCTTTGAAAGAATTCATTACTTACACTTCCCAAGAGAAAGGCGCATGTCACACCATACCAAGCCATATGAGGAAGCACTAAGGTCAGTTAAGGGGCAAAGGAGCGAGGGAAAAGCCTAGGCTGAAGCCTTTATTGCTATGCTGGTGGGGAGTTGTTTAGGTAGGGATATCCCCCATTGTGCAGGAAGTGAAAGACAAATGTTGGGCTTTGTGGTTGGATGGCTTGTAATGTGATTTTTGCACGCCCACAGAAGCAGGATTGCAGGTGAGAGCTAAACAACTTTGGCTGTTAATTTGGTGCTGTGATTAATGGATGCCAAATAGACAAATACAGAATTAAGAAAACATGCAACAGTTTCTTCTGATAACTTAGGCTTATATCGTCTTTTCTATAACTTTATATAATGGCCTTAACCTTTGACGTTTTGTCCTTTTTTCTGTGAACAATGATGAATTAGTATATTTCCTTTCCTCTCTTTCTCTACCACTGTCTACCACTTTACTTGGAAATATAACAGCTTTTTTTTCAACTAGATGTTTCTGGACCAGACTTTTCTTTCTTTCTTTTTTTTTTTTTTTTGAGACAGAGTCTTGCTCTGTTGCGTGGGCTAGAGTGCTGTGGCATCAGCCCAGCTCACTGCAAACTCAAACTCCTGGGCTCAAGCAATCCTTCTGCCTGAGCCTCTCAAGTAGCTGGGACTACAGACATGAACCACCATGCCCAGCTAATTTTTTCTATATAGATTTTTAGTTGTCCAGCTAATTTCTTTCTATTTTAGTAGAGACGGGGTCTCACTCTTGCTCAGGCTGGTCTCGAACTCCTGACCTCGAACAATCCTCCCGCCTCGGCCTCCCAGAGTGCTGGGATTACAGGCGTGAGCCACCGTGCCTGGCCCAGACTTTTCTTTTGAATTCAGCAATTAGGGAGGCCCCATGAAGAATCCTTTTTTTGCTGTTCTGGTGTGTTGGGAGGGGGGCATTCTTCCACTTGTTCCTGGTTCAGAAGTGGCACTGGTCGGGCATGGAGGCAGTAGCACTTTCTTCTAGTCCCCTGTGTGGCAACAGGGCATTAGCAATTTCTCCTTTAAGCTAGTTCTAAGGCATGGTTTTACAAATTGCTCCTGGAAGTTTACCCTCCCAGTTCATCAGCCCTCTAAACAAATCTGTGAGCTAACCAAAATTCAAGAAAGCTTTTCCTGCTTAACCAGTCAGTTTCTTTTGTTTGCTACCAAGAGTTTACAAACTATAGCCCATGGGCCAAACCACGATTATTATTAAATGGATTTTAAAAAAGAGTATTTTGTATTTGTGACACATGAAAATTTTATGAAATTCAACTTTTAATGTCCATTAATAAAGTTTTACTAGAACACAGACATGCTCACTTTTCTGAATGCTTACATGAGGGACCTTTTATATATAAAACTGAAATATTCATAAAAATAAGGAAAAATATAACTATAAATAATTTTTAATCATATCATTTAGACAAAATAATTTATTTTTAGCTTTTCAGAGAATTAAAAAGTTAAGCTATGACTTTATCACTTTTTAAATTAGTTTTGAGGCATCATTTTTCAGAGAACAGTGTGTGTGTATGTATATATATATTTTGTGCATATCTTCATTTTTTTATTTTTTATTTTTTTAAATGCAGCTGTGCTCAGAAACATATGTTCATTATTGTGATAGCTTTAAACTGCTAATAAACCCAGGGGGATCTGACTTGGTAAAGTCCTTTTACGTAGTTTGAAGCTGGAAAACCTTTGGTCCTTTTTTCAAGAGGTAACCTTGGTCATTTAGTGATCCAATAAAGTGTTCAAAATCAGCAACCTGGGAGAAAATATCAAGAGTTAGCTCATTAAGTAATATGCCAAAATATAACTTTTAAAATTAACCTCTCAAACCATAATAATATACAACTGTCAGGTTGCTTGGGCAAATAAAATTATTTGTACCTCTTACAGAGCAAACTGCTTACAATTTGAGCTTTGGATTCTATAATGCCAAAATAAATAAAAACTCCAGTATGTAGAGACTCTTTTATATTTGTTCTAGGTTAGCTTAAAAACAAAAATTAGCTTTTGAAATTAAGCAGGCTATTTTTCATAATGTGTAACAGTACGTGTTTAAAGAGCTATTGCATTGATTTTCACTAGCACTTTGAAGTATGAAGAGCAGTAGAATCATGTTCATTTAACAGAGGAGGAAGCTGAGGTTAAAAGACGTTAAGATGACTTATCCACAAGGGGTTTTCATAAAAACATGAGACTGAGTCTTGCTACAATGGTTCCCTCTAACTATCAAGATGCTGAAAAACATTTGAAAAGAGGTTAAATAAATAACAACTATTTTGTTCTAATATACATGAATAAAGACCCCCTGAAATTATTACAAAAAAGATTAAGTATTTAGTTTATCATACCTGAATGTTTAGCTCTTTGGCAATCTGTCGAAGTTGATGAAATTGAAATAAATTATTATAAGTTCTTTCAGCAATGTTGTTGAGAGCAGAAATAAATCTTTTTGCTGATGACCTGTTGCTCATTCCAGAACCATGCTGGGATCGCTCAAAATCTAGGTTCCCAAATTCATCAGAGTAAGTTCCTAGCATGCTTAAAGGGAAGCGAGGAAAAAAAATTACCCAATGTGACACAGATGTAGAAATTTTTGCCCTGGGCTTCCAGGTTATAAGAAGAAAAATTTGGAAAGAGCCCCAAGTCTCACTTAGCAAAAATTTAAACATGTGTTTATTGAGTGGCCACTTTGAAATTCACTTTGGTATGGACCGTTTGGGGATAAAAATATTTTGGACACAGTTAAGAAACTTCTAAATTTGAAAAAAGAAACGCACAAAACACAACATTGATCAACTACAATATAAATACCTGTAACATTCTTTCGGATTCAAGAATAAAATTCTAAACATAGTAAATTCAGGCTTTTTTGAATAAAAATGTATTCTAGCTCCTGGTGTAGCATCTGGCAAATAAAAGGTGTTTTAAAATACTGTAGGAATGAACTAGAAGGCTTATGCTGACTTGCAGTAATAACTGTTAGATATTAAAGGACACACCTGTTACTGCCAGATCTCTTTTGCATTTTCTTATTTTCACAATATCACCAAGGAAAGAAATATGCACTTGACAGTGAATTTTAGCTAGAAATCTGAAAACACCAGTTAGACATACAATTAACCAACCTCTCTATTCCAGCTCTACTGCTGATTCTCTGCCTGTACAATGGGACAGGTATATCTCACAGTCAGGCTAACAGGCAAAGATGTTATTTAATCAGGAGTTAATCAATCAAATATATGCTGGTCACTTGCTAGGTGGTGGGCTTACAGTGGTGAACAAAACAGGTACAATCTCTCCCCTTTAAGGAGCTCATAGGAATGATTTTAATGGGTTACTAACAATAAAGCTTCATTTTGTTCATTGAATAGACAAAGAGCCTACATCAAAAAGAATGAACTACAGGAATATGAGGCATTCAAAAGACTATAAAAATGATAAAACAATAAGATGGATAAGTGTTTTCCTCCCTGAAATATAGTACAATCTTCTTTAAGGCTTTTATGATTAATCTACCATACACTTGTTTCTCATAAGGAAGTTTTTTAAAAACCCTTTAGGTTAATAATAAGAGGTAATATGTACCTATGTAATTATTTATCATAGGCTATCCTGTTTAAGCCCCCTAGCATTCCTATGACTTAGGGACTATTCTTATTCTCATTTTACAGATGAAGAAACAAAGTCTTAGTAAGATTAAGTGACTTGCCAAAGGTTACACAACTAATGAGTGGCACAGGTAGGATTTGAATCTGTGCTACACTGCTTCAGATTTGAAGGAAGATTTGTAAAATATTTGAGCTAATTGCCTGAAATAGAAGAGACAATGATTTCTCACCTTTGAAGGTGGCTCTGTTTGTTCTCCTTTGCTTCCTAGTATAGTTTCAATTTTAGGAGAGAGCTTATGTGAACTGTTTACTAAATGTAAACAGTTTTTTAATGTAAAGCTAGGTGCTCTGCTAACTCAGATGAGCTATGTCACAGTGTAAGATTTTTCTTATTCAGGTTTCTGCTTCCCAGTTAAAAGGTAATCTTACAGGTTTAAAACCACATTAAGGGGCTGGGCGTGGTGGCTCACGCCTATAATCCTAGCACTTTGGGAGGCCGAGGCGGTGGATTGCTCAAGGTCAGGAGTTCGAAACCAGCCTCAGCAAGAGTGAGACCCTGTCTCTACTAAAAATAGAAAGAAATTAATTGGACAACTAAAAAATATATATAGAAAAAATTAGCCGGGCATGGTGGCGCGTGCCTGTAGTCCCAGCTACTTGGGAGGCTGAGGCAGGAGGATTGCCTGAGCCCAGGAGTTTGAGGTTGCTGTGAGCTAGGCTGATGCCACGGCACTCTACAGCCCGAGCAACAGAGACTCTGTCTCAAAAAAAAAAATAAA
>CAUYRT010017244.1:0-44891 GCA_963574885.1 Lepilemur ruficaudatus | reverse complement strand
GGAGGGGATGGGTATATACATACATAATGAGTGCGATGTGCACCGTCTGGGGGATGGTCAGGCTTGAGGCTCTGACTGGAGGGGGGAGGGGGACAAGGGCAATGTACATAACCTTAACATTTGTACCCCCATAATATGCTGCAATTAAAAAAAGGGGGGGCAAAGAGAAAAAAAAGGATAAAATACTTGGAGCTACTGCAGCCATCTTGGGACCATGAGGCAATAATCCTGAAGACAAAACTCACTATACTTCATGGAAAAGTAGAAATAAGGAAAGATTCTGGATCCCTATTACGTAGATCTGGATCCAGTTACTGATTAATCCTACAACTGTTCCACCTATAGTCTTGTTATATGAGATAATAAATGCCCTATGGTTCAGGGTACATTTACTTGGACTTCCTGTTCTTGTACCTAAAAGCATACATGTAGTCCTGGGAAGCACTGTGACATTAGTCTGGTGATAGGAACAGAAAGAGTCTTATAATTTTTTCTATAAGAGCCCAGGTAGAATTAGAGAAAAATCCTATTTGTTGCAATTCCCTGGTTTCCATTTTGGGTCATATCCACATACACTGAAGGCTGACATTTATTGAACTCACCTATTCTGTGCTAAGTGCTTTATTTTTATTAATGCCCATAACAACTGTAGACCTACTTTACAGATGAAAAACCTGAAGCACAAAGATTTCAAGGGCAAGGCCCTGCTGGTAAGTAGTAGAGCCAGGATTTGAAATCAGGTCAAAGTTCTTTTTAATAGTCGGCCTGGCTCTCAATTGTCAGATTGTTGATATCTGTTGTATAGCATATCCATAAGCAATTTATTACTAATCAGAAAGCACCAAAATTAAAAAGAAATGCATAGGGGCAGATCCAAGGCTATGCCTAGATAACGTCACTCTCATGAACTTACATGCCAGTGCATTCACTTTCTGTTGTGGGAGGGAAAATGCTGGCGCTCTCTGCAGCCCCCAGAAAATTGAGCCCACCCTACAGCCTACCCTATCTGTGCTGCGGCCCCTAATGTGGGAGCAAGTACAGGAATAGGTGAGGCAGAGGAAGGATTTTGAGACTGAATGTGTTGGGGGAAAGTATTGGGAACTGCAGCCATAGGAATGAGATGCTGCTCTTCTTTGGAAGGAGGCTCTTCTTTGCCACTTTGTAAGTTAGGTACTCTTGATTCCACACCCTCTAACAACAAGGGGTTCTGATATTATTGTGATTTTAAAAGTACAGCTGTTACATGCGTTAAAACTTATAGAACTACATACCAAAAGAAAAAAATAGTCAATTTTACTTTATGTAAAGTGAAAGTCAAGCTGGGTCATTGCAAAGGGGTGTATGCTACTCCCCAGGTGTGAATACCAGGCTTGCTCGGCTATCACAGAATATAGTTGTCCTGCTGAGTCCAGACAGCAAGGCCTCCGCCCTGGGAAAGGAAATGTGATTTCTTCCCCTTAGCTCCACACCACCAATGACAAGTATCCAAGGACATGAAAGTCCTGGTCACAAATTAGAGCTCAGAAAACAGGTGGAAGGCCAGCAGCAAAGGGATGCTTGGAGTCTGGAGTATTGTCAAGTAGCAGAAGTTAAAGAGAAGTAACTAGTTTTTTCCACAATGACCCTATTAAACTTACCCTATGGCCTCTCTCTTCCTTGCCCTTTGGAAGAAGTCTTCGTCAGATCATATAAACTTGATGGTTATACTTTGTTTGCAATATTTTTAAAAATTGTGGTAAAATATACGTAACATAAAATTTACCATTTTAAACTTTTTTTTTTTTTTGAAACAAAGTCTCACTGTTTTGCTCCAGCTAGAGTGCAGTGGGCTCATCATAGCTCACTGTAGCCTCAAACTCCTGTGCTCAAGTGATCCTCTTGTCTCAGCCTCCTGAGTAGCTAGGGCTACAGGTATACACCATCATGGCTGGCTATTTTTTTTTAAATTTATTTTTTGTAGTGTAGGGTCTTGCTGTATTGCCCAGGCTGGTCTCCTGGACTCAAGTGATCCTCCTGCCTCAGTGTCCCTTTTTTTCTTAAATGACAGCTCCAGGCCAGCCCTTTTGTGCTGTGGGTAGCAGCGTAGCTTTCTCCCTGTGCAGCCCTTTCTCTCCTTGCTCTGCTAGCTATCAGCCTCTCGTGTTCACATTTGCATCCCCACAGAGCCAGATACCAGCTCCTTCCCCCTAAAATCCAGAGGACCCACATTAAGCTAGTGAGGTGGGTTTCTTGAAGTCTCCTCTTTCTCAGGCTTAAAGTGGGGAGAAGCTCACCCTGCCTCTCCCATGAGCTGTGGAGATCATTGGTGACCTTCTAATTCACAGTCCTTTGCACCCCGTTTCCCCTCTCTTAGGAGCTCCAGGCTGGTGATGAGCTGTTGCTGGCAGGTCCACAGCCCTTGTTTTTTGCTTCAAAGGTGGGCTAGTGTGTTCCCCAGGGCAAGGTCTCTCAACCCCAACACTGTTGCATTTTGGGCCAATGCACATCCTGTGCATTGCAGGATGTTTAGCAACATCCCGGACTCTACCTCCTAGATTCCAATAGCAGCTCCTCACCCTGCTGTGACAACCAAAAATGTTTCCAGACATTGCAAAATGTCCCCTGGGGGGCAAAATCACCCCTGGTTGAGAAGCACCACTTTAGTGTCTTGAGCTACTCTCAGCCTTTGGTACCCCACAGAGCCCCCTTTTATCATTCTGTTGCAGATGACTTCGGATCTACGGATCTACAGCGAGGTAGAGCCAGGCTGGGAGCGGCTGCCAGGAAGACCTGGAGGAAGCTAAATTGTAATCATTTGTTTATTTCCTTCTTGTCTCTCCAGAAAAGTCCTATTTATGTGTTGCATCCTCCACTCAGCCATAGCCCAGGGCGTCAGGAGGCAGATGTTGGTGGCAGTACTCGGGCCTTGGGCGGGGAGTCCAGTCCCCTCCGCTGACTGCTGACCGGCCCTGGCAAGGCCAGCCGTGGTTGTGGGGGGCTGGTGATTCGTGAGCAGTCACAGGGAACAACAATCGGGCTTCAAGTCCTGCTGCCTCTTCTTACAGGGAGACTCTCCCTTTGTCAACTGGGACAAATCTGCATGTCTTTCTTTATTCTTTTCTTTTGATTATTTTTTTTAGGAAACCAGCAGCTTCCTTGCAGTGTTCTGTTAGGGTTGGAGAAGCAATAGGAGCCAGAGTGTGGGAGTGTAGATGTTTGAGCACGTCCTGCTTCAGGTCGAGTCTGTCCCTGAGACCTGGTGTGGAGCTGGGCCCTGGCCCGGGGAGGACAGAAGGCAGCTGCTGCTCACTGGTCAGTGTGACAGGAACCCTTCTTTCAAAGAAGATTGTGTGTGTGTGTGTGTGTGTGTGTGTTTCAACTAAATGCACCTGGTGGTTGCTCATGGAAGATAAATGAGGCAGGGACACTTGTGGCTAAGGGGCTTGCAGACTGCACAACCCAGTCCCAAGACCCTCAGTGTGTCCCGATCCCTGGCCTCCTACCTTCCTTTCTGTTGCTGTCGAGAGCACCTGCCTAGGGAACTTGACTTGCTGTTGGCAGCTCTGATCCCGGAGACTGAAGTCACAGCTTTAACAATATAACCCTGAATATCGGAACTATAAGCAGCCTCAGCCGCGTTTTTTATTTGTAGTGAAGTAGATGTGGATGAGGAGATGTACAAGGTTATTCAAACACAGGAGGTGACCCGAGAGGAGGCTCAGAGACAAACATAAGATAATTGACAGATGCTTGTAGAAGAAACATTACATACAATAAACCAACAGAAGAATAAAAAATAATAGAAGAATGCCTGGAAAGACATAAAGGAAACCGATTTTGAATATAATATCCCATCTGGTGTGCAACTATTTCACATGGGCCATTCTTGATAAGGTCCAAGGAAGCTCCATGTGATGGTAGAGGTTTTAGAGAATGGGGTGCAGGATGAGACCTGGCCTATTGGGATAGGCATTGGGATAGTGTTCCTTGCCTACCCAGTAGCCATTTGCCTGTGTTTTCTTCCCTGGCAGTTATCGGGCAGAGAGATTTCATTGCACGAGTGAATCATGATGGGCCTAAACTTGTTTTCATTTTACTAGTGATTGGTCTAGGGATGGACGTGAGACCCAGGGCTGCCAGTAAGACACGAGGGGAGGTCTACAGAGGGAAAGGGAGACAGCAAGGACAAAACTCTTTACCTCTGCCTCTTGCTTGTTGGGATGCCAGTGACAGAGTGTGATGCCTGAAGCTTTGCTAGCTAACTTTGGACTCTGAGCTGACAGATATTAGAATGAAAAAACAATCCACATAGCCTGGTGGAACAGAGGACTGGGAAGACTTTGGTCCCAAGAGGGTCCCCTTGAGCTGCTGAACTACCCTGCACCCACCCACCATGCTTAATTGTTTTCTTCCTCGTGATCTAACCGCATAGGCAGGGAACACACCAACCAACTCCTATGTTATGTGTTTCTATTCCTTTAAACAGTTTTATTAAACCAAGTTCTTAGGAACTGACACACATTTTTCTTTAAAAAAAATAACTTTTTAAAAAAATCCTGAGAGCTAAGTAAAAGGTTATGGAAAAACAGAATTCCTTACAAAAATAACACACTGCATACATATTTGATATTGTGAGAACCGCTCAGGCTTAGAGCAACATTTTGCGATGTCTGGTGGTGTTGATCTTGGACATGGTTATCTTGCTCTCTGTCAAATGACGGATTCCCACTGAGAGGCAGCAGCTTACTTCCCCCCCTTTTTTTGTTTTGATGATTCTAACGATCCCTTGTATGACAGACACAGGAAAGAATGCAGGAGCCAACTGGGGGAATGCATTCAATTCACATGAGAATGTAATGAGTCAATCCAGATTACAAACCCCTCACTGGCAAGGTTATATCTTTTTGGTGATTTGTTCTCACCTACTTCTATGAGTGCTTACTTTCTCTATGACAACAACAGTAGTCACAGATTAGAGTGACGATAGCTGTTTGTCAATAGAGGTTTAGTGGCCTGAGGTTTGGAGCAGTGGCTTTTGTTCCAGCTAGATATTTTCATGTAGTTTAAATTAATAAAACATGAAGGAATTTCTAGTATAATGCATGTGCCTTGCTTTGCTCTTTGATTGAATATTAATTATATGCATACATCTTCCTTCTAAGAAAATAGAATCACACAGCTCTAAGCTCTAACTTGCTGTCCAGGCTCCTGTGGATTCTTGGTTTTTTTTTTTTTTAAAGAGAAAATATGTAATAAAAACAGGGACAAGCACTTCGGTTTTTGTTGTTATAATAGAACAAAATTAGAGCAGCTCTTTCTCTCATCCTTCATCATGGGGAAAAGCCGTCCTAGCAACGCCTGGGACTGAAGGTCACGCTGCCTGCCTTTGTGGGGACAGATGGCCATTGCTCATCATGTTAGCAAGAAGCTTGATGCTCACTTCTGGACATCAGCTGCTCACTATGTATATTAAGTGATAATTTAGCTTCAGGTGGCACCAGCCCTGGTGCTGTCTGATCTCCTGCTACCTTAATGGAAAATATTTGGACAGCAGTACCTTACTTTCCTGCCCTCCGTTATGAAATAGCAGCAGACTCTGCAAAATATCGCATCGTGATGATAATAAATACCATTATGTCTTATCATTTGGATTTTGCTTTGCCACCTAGGTATTCCAAATTCAAAACCCCATGGGATAATTTCCTAAGTTATCTGAAAAACAAATAAACAAGGAAACAAACCAAAAACAACCTCATGAAAATAAAGTAACAGGAGCCCCCAGGGTGGGGTGGGTGGGAAGGAACAGAGCAGGGCAGAGGTTGGGGGAAGACAATATTCGTTGAGAGCTGGACCATTACTTGGTTTCAGAAGAATATTAACTTTCTTGGTGCTTGTGGCTTTGATAACTTCTCTGCCTCTGAAGTAGCTTAAGGTTCTCTGGAGCAGCTCTATCATTAATTCTCACTGAATTCCTGTAAGTCAGTGTCATCACAGGTAAATGGAAGAGCCAGGTTCACAGCACCAGGCAGCTCTTCTTTAGGTGTTTGTTAGTGCTTGGGTCCCAGGTAAAGGGTTTCAGAAAAATGTATTTACTTATTTATATTCCTTGCCATGCTCCATGATGGACTAGATACAGTCCCTAGAATGTATGTTGTATAATAACAGAGGAAATATTGAATCAGGGCTACAGGAAATATGGATAGTATCGGAAGACCACAATCCAAGAATCATAAAATCTCACACCTTCTGCTAAAGCAGACTGACAAATTCAGATCTAAGTTTCCTGGTTACCGGAGAAAAATGGGAAATATGGCAAATTGTAAAATGAAGACAAATATTCTCTATGTCAGAATTCACATTTTCATAGAGAAAAAAGCACGCCACTTTTTAAAAGATGCAAATTTTTCCTGACTCTCCGGCTTTCCTAAGAGATCTGGCATGCATCTTCATGGGCCATGGATACTCATGTAACAGGCAACAGGCAACAACCTCACTGATAAACACAGTAACAGGTTTCCTATAATTCCTTGCATACAGCAATATCCACAAGGAACGGAAGCATACCCCTGAGTCTATACCACAGTATAACCCCTTTGCAGAAGCCGTTTCTTCCAGAAGGACTCTATTGTTTGGAGTCAGGTCTTTGCACGTCAGAGAGTTCTAGGCAAGCATTTGCTTTCAGCTATGTTCAGAGGACACACCCCATTTTCAGGCCAGCTATTTGCAGAATTTTGCATGCTCCCTTTTCCTTTCCAGAAAGATCTCCACCAAACTTTCCTATCTGATTTTTTTCAGACACTCCCTCCTGCAGGATTTAAAAAGGAGGGGTGGGCCTGAGAAAACCTCACCACAATAATTGTAGAGATGTGACCTGGGCAGTGAATAAAGACATAGCGGGTGGCTTCCCTCGCTCAGCCCCCAGACTTAAAAGAGAAAACAGGCTTCTCCCCTCCCCCACTAGACCAGGTTATTAACCATATAACCAACATGATGCCTAGTAATTTGTTTCTAAGTTATAAGGAAGTATCGGTGGGAAGCAACCTAAATTCAGTGGTATATTCAACATCCTGAAGAAACAATTCTGTTAAAGAAGAAAGAGGCCTTCTTGCAATAGAGGCTTTTCCAAGGTTCGTATAATGGTAGGGGTGGAAATTTCTCTGAGGAGTTAGGAGTGTGCCAGGCGCCCTTCTGGGCAGATATGTTTGAGGCTTTCCCTCCAGGGGCAGACTAAGACAATGCGAAATTATTGTAGATTTGATGAGTGCTTTCTACTTTGCAAAGTTGATGCAAACACATTATCTCACTGGATTTTCACAACATTCCTGTAAAGTCAACAAGTCTTGCCCTCATTCCTGATAAAGTAACTGGGGCTCAGAGACATTAAGTGACTTGTCTAAGCGGTGGAGCTAGAATTTACCTAAAACCAGGTAAATTCCCCAGGGCCTGCCAACTAGCCTGGTTTTTGCAAAACAGAAAAGGGGCCCAGAGTTCCACCATTCAATCCAGGTGTGTTTCATACCTCTGCGCTTTAGTGTCCTTATCTGCAAGATGGGGAATAACCTTATCTGCCTCCTACTCATAGAATTGTGGTGAGATCAAATGATACACTGTGTTTTAGCAGTTTAGAACAGTACCTGGCATCTAGATAGTGTTCAATGTAGGTTTGTCACCGCTTTTTTCCCTCACTGGTTGGAAACCTCCACCTTCCTCTGAATCTCTTTGTTTCTCCTTCTCTTTTGCGGGCCTTTCTTCTTCTAAATCTTACCCTGTAGCATCCTAAGGAACATGAGAGACCAAGAGTCATCACAGGGATAGAAAATTCTATCTTCGCTCCCCTATGTTACTCCTATCCCTGGAATTGTGGACCAGTTCCCAGCATCCTGAGCAATAAGTGAATCTGAGAGAGAGAGCTGATTCTCATTCTTTCCCCCAGACCTCTTAGCATGGATTCTTTTATTTTTATTTTTTTGAGCAGAGCCACTTTCACTTTTAAGGGGCTCTGGAATTATTTTCCTTAGCGGGCTTGGGTGAGAGGGGTCAGTTCCCCTTTCAGGCCTCCGGACCTGGCCACTTGCTCCGCTCATCGGAATGCGTCGCCACCCCCGGGCCGCAGAGGGTGGGAAGAGCTGCCCAGGGCTCTGTGGGCCGAGGAACTCGCTGGAATGTCTGCCGCCCGGCTCCTCTCCTCGGGGCCACCCCGTGCACGACAGAGAGGGCCTTAAGGAACCAGGCTGGTCTCCTGAGCGCCTTTGGACCTGGAAAAGGGAGAGGAATTACAAATACCTCGGCGTCCGCTGAGAGCACAAAGAGGGGATTATGGCCCCGGCCACGAAAGGGGCCGGTCGGCTGATAATGCCCCGCTGTACCCTCGGCTCATTCCTCTCATGCCTTTGAAGATTTCCCTGCAGCCCGCAGCAGCAGCGCCAGAACACAGGGACCCCCGCCTGGCAGCCCCAGGCAGGCCCCACCTGCGGCCGCTGCGCTCTTCCCTGAGCCACGGAGGCGCAGCGCCTCCAGGGCTGGCTACCACCGCAGCACTGCGCATTTTAGCGCCTCGGGCCCGTCTTGTGATCCAAAGTAGAGGGGAGCGCTATGCTCACTCCCGGGTTCTTTCTAATGCTTACTGTCCCCGCCAGATACACAGAGTATGGCCAAACTGCTATGGTTAAAGAGAGAGTGTTTCTGGAAAAGGTAGATGACTTGCAAAAGAGAAAACTCCAAGCATATATTTGAGTTTTCGTAAAATGCCGATTCAGATCTGATGAGATAGTGGTTTCACTCTCTCACAGACCTTCCGAAGCCGTATCTTGGAATGGAAGCAGCATTCGGTGCCTGGCCTTGTGGCTGTACTTTGTCTGTCAGTTTACAGGTAAGAGGACTGCAGTTGAGAAAATAAGTACGAGGATGACTAGGATTAGAACCTGGGTCTCTGGCTTTCTTCTGTGCCTCGTTTGAAGGCTGGTCACTGAGCCACATGACCTCAGATCCTCTTGTGCCTCTGTCAGTGGAGCCTTTGGTCGTTCAGAATGTTGGAGTGGGATTTTGAACTCCAAATGTAGGAGACTGTAGGAATGGATGGGGGAGAGAAAGGGGGCGTTTGCGTGTGTGTGTTGGGAATATGGTTCTTAGCTTAATATTTTAAATGTCTGTGAGTGGTGTGAAGAAAGATAAGTTGGTAACTTCCAATTGCTGCTGTATTCCAGTGGGTCTTTGAATTTCAATTCCCTTTGGCTAGAGAGAGGGTAGGGCAGGCAGTAGGGAGTGGCTGAGACTGAACTGTTTATGGCTGGCCATGTAGCTCCTCCCCCATCCTGTAGAACGTGAACAGCCCCTTCCCACCTGGCACTTCTCGCCCAAACATCTCTGTTCCAAGCCTACAGGTAAGGAGTGGAATGCTCCTACTAAAGGCCAGGGTTCCAAATGGGCATGATGATACTATTTCCTGCAATAAAACCAGCGAAACCAAATAGTAGAAAGTCATCCTTTAGGTCTTGCAGATATGGGAATCTATTCTTTGTTATAGCCACAAATAAAATACTATTTTGTGGAAACTCCTTTGTTTTTGTTTTTATTTTTATTTCAGGGTATTATGAGGGTACAAACATTTTGGTTACATTTTCTGTCTTTGCCTCACCCACGCGAGGGTTAGAGGCATGCCCTTCCCCTCTACAAGAAACTCCTTTCTAATCAACTTTCTGTTGTTGAACATTAGTGCAGCAGAATCAGCAGAAGGCTTAGTTCCAAACCTTAGTCCTGCCTTCTCCTCTCACCGTAACTTTGGACCAGGCACTAACCCTTCTAGTCTTGGCTATGGAAAATGAGGAAAGTTCATTGATCAATAAGAAATAATTGAAAACCTACAATGCAGCAGTTAGACTAAGCCTAGAGATACAGTACGCCCATGGAACAATAGAGAAAATGTAATAAACAAAAAGCATAATGAGAATTACATACTACGGTAAGTGTGATGATGACAGTGCCCATGGCAATGAGACGAAGAGCTTCAACGAAAGGAGACCCTTTCGGAAAGAGCATCAGTTCTCAAAATGTGGTCTGTAGACCCTTGGCAAGGAGTGAAGGTAGGGCTGAAACCCTTTCAGGGAGTCCACAAAGTCAAGATCATTTTCATAATAATACTAAGATGTTATTTTCCTTTTTTCATTGTATTGACACTTACACTGATCAGGTAAAATCCCTGGTAGGTAAGTGATTGTATTCTTGACTACCGCACACTTGCAAAAATAAATAAATAAATAGCATGCCAATTTCACATATGAGTATTCTTGATGAAGTGGTAAAAATTATTAACTTTGTTAAATCTCAACCTTAGAATACACATTTTAAAAATATTTTGTAGGAAAAATGGGAATTCTGAGTAAAGCACTCATGCTATGTATCAAGGTACTAGAGCTATCAGGAGGAAAAGCATTTGTGCAATGGTTTGAGTTGCTAGCTAAACTAGCTGCTGTTTTCATGGAATACCACTTTGACTTAAAAGATGATTGACAGAAAAATTATTGTTATACAGACTTGGAAAATTGGTAGACATTTTCTCCAAAAAAAAAAAAAGAGTGAAGTGAGCCTGTCACTTCAAGGAAAATAACTGACAGTATTTGTTGCTAGTAATAAAGTTTGAATTCTGAAGTGAAAATTAGAATTTTGGAAAACTTGTATCTTCCACCTTGAGTTTGACAGATTCTTGGTGCTTAAACACTTTTCTGATGAGATCAATGTTGATATTAATGAATGTGATTTTTTTGACTTTGTGTAATGAAATGTGTCGACATTTGAAAGATCTCAGTGAACCACTGTTTCTCAAATCATCAGTGCACAATGTTACCAGATCATGAATGGGTAAAAGATCCTTTCTAAGTACATGTGTGCCAATGAATTTTAATGTAATAGAGTAGAAAAGTTCATTGATGCAATTTCATATTCCACATTGCCATTAGTTTGGAAACTACCACATATCAAATGTGGGTATAAAATCAAAGAAGAATATATACATAAGTATGTGAAAAGGCTATTAACACACTCCTCCTTTTTACAACTATGTAACTACACAAGGACAAATTTTCTTCATATCACTTCAACCAAAACAATATATCCCAACAGATTGAATGATGGAAGAGATTCTATATGGAAATCTAATTGTTTTCTCTTAGGCTAGACATTAAAGAGAGTTGCAAAACCATAAACCAATGCCACTCTAATTGTTCTGGACAAGTCTAGTCATTTTCCATAAAAATATGTGATTTATGTTGGCACATAATGAATTTGTTATTGTTATTGTAAGTGAATTAACAAAATTATAAAAATTTCTCAGTTTTCACTGCTAATATGGAAATATTGACTAATATAACCCACACAAACAAAATCTCTCTATCTCTCCTCTCCCTTTCTCTCTCTCTCTCTCTTTTTTTTTTCAGACTAAAATATTCAAAATATTGAGAATCTTGAAATGAAGTGTTCAGGGGGAGCTTTTCTGAGGAGGTGATATCTGCTGAGACACAGAGGAATAGTATTCTGCAAAAGGGAACGTGAGAACAAATGTTTAAAGGTGGGAAAACGCTTGAGACATTCAAGGGAAAGAAAGGAAAGCCACATGGGTTTATAGAGATTATTAGTTTAGTTTAAATTAAAAAATGCACATGAAACTCCTTGGTATCGTGCCTGGCACATAGCATGTGATGAACTACCAAGTAGAAGTAGATTCTGGGAGGGCTGCATGGCTACTGGCTGGAGGCTTGCAAGTGGGTACACACATTTGGTGCTCATTACAGCTCTTCTGGATCATTAGGTAGCTAGATCACTTAGGTACAGTTCTGCATTCTTTGGTTTTTCTCTTCTAATAATTGGACTATGTGTCAAAAGATCCACCTTTCAATCCTGGTGCTGCAGAGTTAACTCTGGACAAGGTAGTTAACCCTGCAGGATCTCAGTGCCTCCTTCTGGAAAATGGTGATAATAATCCATGCTTTCTTCACAGGCTTTGATGATGATCAGATGAGAAGGAATAAAAAATAATTCAGAAAACATAGAGACCGAGAGCCACGCCGTGGGCTTGCATTCCCTAAAGGCTCAATAAGCATGTGTTAAGTGAATTGTGTTTGAACAAAACAAACTAGAGTCCCTCAGTATCTTTGGGGAACTGGTTCCAAGACCTCCTGCAATACCAAAATCCATGGATGCTCAAGTCCCTGCTATAAATGGTGTAGGATTTGCGTGTAACCTATGCATATCTTCCCGCATACTTTAAATAGTCTCTAGATTATGTATAATACCTAATCCAATGTAGATGTTATGTAAACAGATGTCATACTGTATTGCTTAGGGAATAATGTCATGACAAGAAGTCTGTACATGTTCAGTACAGATGCAAGTTATTTTTAGAAATATTTTTGACCCTCAGTTGGTTGAATCCACAGAGACAGAACCCATGAATATGGAAGGCCAGCCGTACTTTGTTCCACTGGGCGAATATATTTGAAAACACAATCTCATGAAGCAAAAGCTTTACCACTCCCAAGCCACCCACGCTCTCTACAGAGCAATACATGGGGTAGAATTCCCTCTTTGACTCGTTGAGTGTCCTCGGGGTTCACGATGGCTTTCTAGAGCCCACAAACATGTAGTCAGAAATATAGTCAGTGCCCTCAAATCTTATGATTTGACTTGAAACAAATCAGGTGATAAGGTATCTTAGCAATCACTTACTGTGGTTGTGTGTTACTTACTAATATATTCTTTTCCTTTCTTTGGCAGTGTTTCTCAACCTCTCAAACGTATTCTTTTAAATTACTGTAGTGGAGAGGTGAACCAGCTAAATAGGTTCTGTTTAATTCCTGTCCAAACAAACAAACAGATGAACAGAAACATGTATGGCTTGCTTACTGTGCACCAGGCAATTCTTCCTCTGGCCTCTTGATAGAAGGTATTTTGGAAGAGTTGAAATTTGCTCTCTGCTTTGAAATTAGGAGGCAAAACTCCAGGAGGCTGGTCATTTTCATATTGGCAACCCTTACTATAATCTCTTGCTTTATTTATCACATATCTTTTTAGGGTTATTCCTGAGGAGTGCCATGTTTAGGAGTGAGCTCAGAACATCTCAAGCTTTGGTGCTGCTTGTGAGAAAGGTCATTCTGCTATAAGCTAAGATCAGTATGTACAAAGGGATTCAGTCAACCAGGTGGAAGACTCCTGGGCCTCTCACCTACACACTCCCCCATGCCACACTGCAAAACAGCAGAGAGGGAGTGGATGTCACAGAAGAGACTGGAAGGGTGGTGCTAATTTTTTTTTTAATAGTCTTCTACTTTAATGGGTCCTATTTCCTATTTTACAGCAAGATTATTGTCACCTATTTAACTCTAAATTTTCCTTAATCAATTACTCAGCATAATTCTTATACAGTTTACTTCCCTCTTTCCAGAAATTTTTGTTCCAATTTAATTTTTGTTTTGCAAGAGTACTTCCTTGAGTAAATTTTTCAGAAAGAGAATAAGGTGGAACACATTTAGAATCCTTGCATTAAAAAATATGTTTAGTTTGCTCTCATGGTATGAAGAATTTATTATCAGGTATAGAAATCTGGACTCAGACAGCTCTTTTTCTAGAAAGCCTGAAAACATTGCTCACTGATTTTAGGGTTTAGGATGGGATGGTGCCAGAATGATTTTGTTTGCTTTAAAAGGGGAGTGCTCTCTTGTCTGAGAGTTGTAAGATTTCACTCTAAAGGAAAAATTGTCCCCAACTTGGCCTGGAGAAAACTTTTTGCATGATGCATTTCTCAACTTTCTTCTGGGTATTTCTGGGTACTCATTTCTATGAGTATTTCTGATAAAATGCTTAAGCAATTTAAAAATAAACTTTAATGAGCTTAAAGAGAGCCCACCTCTGGGAAATTAGCTTCCCACCCACCCAGTTGACTGTCAGTCAAGAATCTAATGATCTTTAACCAGGTCTTTCCTACAGCCTCCTTTTTCCATATAAATGTGTCTACCAAGAGAGGAATCTCTAAGTTGGTCTGTTCCTTTGAATCATGTTTGAAGAAAAAACTTTGGCAAGTACTCGTAGCTCAGTTTTCTGAAAAGCTTTTCTTTTTAATCTTCATTTTTGGAGTTCGGAAATTTTTCTGGGACATGTCTAAGTGTGAAGATGGCACTGCTGTTAATAAGTCACAAATAAGGCAGGCATAAGAAAGCCATTAATTCGTTCCAGGATTTTTTACCTACAGGGGATGGGGGAAGCCATTAGGTTGTGGAGGAGAGGGTTTGGGGAAGACGGTTGTGGCGATGGTGAGCAGAGACATGCTCACATCGTAAAAAGCACCCTACCAACTGCTTGCCCAAACTCTGTGCGCTTGAAGAGTCAACAGTAAAAGCCAACTTGAACCATGCCTTTACCTCCTCTAGCGTCCCCAAGCCTGACCCCAGTGCAGAGCAGCTAAATAACAATTTCTTGGGGTGAAGTTTAAGCACGGTGGCTGGGGTGATTCTAAGGGCAACCAGGGTTGAGAACTACTAATATAAATATTTTGCTGCTACACTGGAGCCCTATCCATTATTCTTTTCAGGCACAATCCCCACTGCTCTTACCTTTATTCAATTTCCCCTAAAGTATCTTCACTCACTTAGATTTTGTTTTTTTGTTTTTTGTTTTTTGACAGAGTCTTGCTCTGTCACCCAGGCTAGAGTGCAGTGGTGTCATCATAGCTCACTGCAACCTTGAACTCCTGGACCTCAAGTGATCTTGCTTCAGCCTCCTGAGTAGCTGGGACCACAGGTGCGCACCACCACACCAGGCTAATTTTTCTATTTTTTGTAGAGATGGGGTCTTGCTCTTGCTCAGGCTGGTCTCAAACTTCTGGCATCAAGTGATCCTCCTGCCTCAGCCTCCCAGAATGCTAGGATTACAGGTGTGAGGCACCACAGACTTTTTTTCTTTTTAACTCAATTTAGTCATCAATGCAACAACTATTTGTAGAACTTCTCTTTATGCCAGAACCATGCTAATGACGGGGGTGGGGGGGTCCTCTGTAGGGGATCCCAGGCAGGGGGAATAAGCATCCTTTTCCCTTTCTGATCTGAGTTCCAAAGGCACTGCTCCCAGGCTCTCACTGCTGGGACATAGAATGCTTTGCTCGTCCCTGGGTTCTTAAGAATAACATTCCCCTGTTCTTAGCCCCAAATTGACTGCCACCCAATTACTTGTGCTCGTATTTCTTCACTGTATCCCTGTCTTGTTGGAGGCAGTAGGTAGGAAGAGGCAGAGGCCTCCCTAAACATTCTTTACTGGGGCAAAACTACTCTGAGCTGACACAGTCCTTGGTCATTGCAGCACGCAATAACTGGAGACTCCAAATGAACAGAACATCCACATGAAGGTGGAAGGAAAAAAAAGACTCTAAGATTGACCCTCAGAACCTCTTGACCTATATACTTCCCTTCTTTCTCCAATCATTCCAGTGTTTCCTGCTGTGCTTTTCTCATGAATAAGGCATCGGGGCCCTTTCTCCTTACCTTCTCTGGGTAGACGTAGCCAGGAGCAACAGGGGAATGACTGGGAATTTAGTGCATATTTGGCTGAGTATAAAAAGGAATATACGATTTTGTAGTCAATTTATTTTCGCTTCATTCATTCTCAGGGGTCCCCGGTTTTCGCCTCATTGGTTTTCTGTGTTCACTGACTTGAAGCCTGCTGTTTATGGGAGGTCGCTCCACTCTTCTCGGGCCATCTTTTTTTACGGCCTTGGCAACTCTCTGCTTTTGGCTTGAACTAGTTTGAACTAATCTCAGTGGTTTACCTATTTAGTATGACACTCGTCTCTTAGAAGTATGATGCTATGTAATTTTTTGATTGTAAATATTAGCATTTGAAGGGGTCTTACAGATCATTCTAGTCCAGCTCCTTCATTACATATGAGGAGACCGAGGGACGGGAAATTGAAGGATTTGCCCAGGGTCACACGGCTGGCAAAGCTGCACAGCTAGACTGCCTTTTTAGAAAGAAAGAAGGAAAAGAAGGAAGGAAGGCAGTCAGTCCAGATGTGTCAGTTAGGAGACTTTTGGCTGCAAGTAACATTTGACTCAAACTGGCTTAAATAATAAGGGCATTTGTCATCTCAGATATCAAGAAGTCCTGAGGCAGGGCAGGCTCCAGGTGTAGGTGATTAGGCCTCTGGCTCTGCTTCTCAGTGACTCCTTACCCAACCTGTCCCCATGTGTCAGCTGTGTTCTCAGAATGGCTTCCTTCAGGGCAGTGAGATGACTCCCAGCAGCAACAGAGGCAATATGCTTCTTTGTTTACATCCAGATGGAAAGAGAGCGAGAGGGAAAGAATGCCCTGGAAGTCTTCCCCTTCAGGCTGATTGGTCAACTTGGGTCCCATGCAAGCCTCCAGGCTGTAAACAGTTGGTAGAGGATGGCCATAAGCTTGTGTCTGTATTCCTGAGCCCTCTCTGGTGAGGGGAATGGCATCGCTATGATTCATTTGGGCCCATCGGCACCTAGCTCTGGAGACGAGGGTAGAGTCAATTTCCCACATGAGATTCATGGAGGAGAGGAGCATCAGAGTTCCCTTAGGGTGAAGGCAGGAAGGAGTGGATGGGTTAGGTAGGCAACTAAATGCATTTCCCACACCAGAAGCCATCAGGTGGTAACTTGCATAGGTAAAGCATGTGGCAGGTAGCAAGTGACCAGCTCTGGGTGCTGTTCTTATCACTGTTTATTAAACCCTAGTGACTTATGGGATGAACTATACCTTCTCAACTTCACCTGTGTTGGGGAGAGAGGGGATGAAGTGGGAAGTGGATGGGCCTTGATGCCTCCCACCTGTGGAAACTCTGTCCTAGGATGACAGCAGCCAGAGGGAAAGAGAATAAGGAGGCGACCCCATCTGATTTGCAGAGGAGGGGCCTGTGTCAGGGTCACAGTGGAACCAGGTGTCTCCCTGGGGGCACAAGCTGTGTGGAAACCCAGCCCGAGTGGGAATCCTTGCTGCTTCAAAGGGATTTTTGAGCTAGTGCAGAAAAGAAGGAAGATTAGGGCCTTCATCTGAAAATTCCCTCTTGAATTAACTACCATCCTCTCTTGCCAAAAAGTCACCCTTTTCAGGTGAGGTTGTCAGTATGGGTGACATATGAGAGCAATAATGAGACTCCCAAGCAGCTATGTGCTTGCCTTTCTCCTGGTAGTGCTTTTTCCTTCTTACTGAAGTTTTTTATTTATTTCCATCCGTGAATTCTCAGGAATTCAGCCCAGGCCACCATGCCTTGTCTTGACTTTAGGCCATTCCTAGAACTTTTTACTATTCCAAACACTCCTCAGTTCACGGTCCCGGCCTTCGGTGGCTGCTCCCTTGGGTGTGTTTGATAGGGGGAGTGCTTTGGAGGTTTGTGAAAAGCTTTTTTCAAGAAACTTGCAGTTAGATAACATCCCCGGGTCTCAGTGATCCTTTTTTAAGCATCATCATCATCTACATTAATCATCCTGTTTTTGATGTAGAGACAAAGGATGTGGAACTGTTTCTGTAGGGCTTGGGGAGAGGGCTGTTTCTAGGAGCTGTTTCTTCCAGTCTGGAGAGGCAGCTTCAGTCTGAGTTGTGGGGGCGGTGTGGAAAAGCTTCTGGCTCCTGAATTACAATAAGGATTTGAATCAAGAGAGCCCACAAAGATTCTGCCCATAAAGCTGTTTCACTCTCATTTTCTTTTTTGGGAAGTGAGGCCCCAAGTATTAATGTTTTCCCCCCACCGAATGCAATTATGGATGTAGAGTGCAAAAAGAGGGGAGTCTCAGAAATTATTCTATGTCTCTATTTTTTTTTTCCTGAATAACTTACTTGAGTTCTCAGAATCTTTGGGAGCGTGTGCTGCTGTGTTGTGAGTCAGGGTTATCTTGCTTTGTGCGGCTGGGGTGTTCTGCCCTCTTCCCAGGCTTGTCAGCAGCAGTGCCCGGTTGCCTCTGACATGCTGCCGTCTTCAGGCACCCTGGCTGGATGTCCTGATGCCCTCGCTGGCTGGTGCGGCTTGGCCCCAGGTCCTAGAATCAATCCTGATGATAGAAAGACGTCTGCAGTCTCAGCCCTATCCACCATCCAGTGGCACTGAGGACTAAATCAAATGCCCCTGCAGACTCAGAATGCCACGCTGTGCCACGTCTGCTAACTTTCTGTGCCTGCCAGTGTCCTTTGCTGCCAACCAGCTCCAAGGGTAAGCCCTGATCTCCTGTATGCCCCTGGAACTGCTGCATCCCACTTTGCCCTGCGATGCGCCATCCGTCGAAGGCTGCCTGCCTTGTTCTAGCACTCCTGCCTCTGCTAGCCTCTCCTAAGCCAAGTCCAGCCCTGAGCCCCCAGCCTTTCCCCCACTGTTCGTGGCTCTTGCTAGCCTTCCTTCCTGGAGCTGATCCATGTCCTGTGCTTCCCTCCACGTGGTCAAAAGTCTCAACCTCTGCCTGGTTTCTGATTCCCGAGGGCATTTCTACTGCCTGGGTTTGTCACCACCTGGAATGAACCATACCGATGCAGTCTGCATCATGACTGAGGGGCTAGACCCCTGGACGTAATATCTTAGCCCAGCAGTTAGAAGAGAGGGGCTGGAGAGGCCTGGACAGTGCTGGGATGTTGCAAAGGATCCAGGCAGCCATCCGTCTACCAAGCCGTATGTGTGGAATGTCTTACTGAAATATATTCATTATGTTTTGCAAATGTGTATTGATGCCTCTGCATCTAATTTAATTAGATACAGATCCATTTAAAAGCATGACTGTATTCATAGCATCTTTTTTTTGTCACTGTATATCTTTTCAATCAATCAGTGGATGATAAAAATACAACATAGGACAATGTCGAGGTCCAAGAAAGGCCTCTTTTGCAGTCATTTTCTGCACTGACATGCTCTCACTAATCTGCTAACTCCCTTGGGTTGCAGTACTCTGCCTGCAGCAGCAAAACTCCTATGAAACAGTTCATTCTACATTAAATATGAACCGTTTGCTGCCAGCCACAATAGGCAGAGGTGTCAGGGTTCACCCCTCCTGAACTATCTATATAACTGTCTCAAGGCAAATTGACTGCAGAGCTGTACTGGCCTCAGAACAATTAACGATGTCATGTTCCAGAAGGAACAATCCCTGGTCCTGAGCCTTGTTTTGACTTTGAGTCTCTGAGGATGTCCATATCCCTAAAGCCTAACAGAGGGTGGGGTCCTAGAGATTTCCAAGACATATGAGAACCTGACTTTGCTCCCATTTATCTTAGAAACAAGTTCCAGCTTCTTCTCAGGTACCCTGAGCCAGCACGCATATAAATATCTCATTCTGTAGGAATGGACAAAAGGAAAAGTAGCAACAACAAATAACTTCCAAGTTAATATTTTGCCAAGGCTAACCCAGACTGGACCGAACTATAAATTCCTGATGGAAGAAGCTGGGATTCCTTCCCGCCCCAACCTCCTACCCCCACCTGTGCCGTATTCTCCAGGTACTCAAGTGTAAGTCTCAGATCCTGGATTCCAAGGGTGAGTCTCTGATTGCTGGGGTTGGGTGAAGCCTGGCCTTGAACCCAAATCACTGTCTAATGGCCCTCTGAACCTCGGAGTTTATTACAGAGGAAGAGTGGCTCAAAGTCATAACAGAAGAGGGCATGGGGCAGAGCGCTGAATTGAAAAAGCTTGTTCAGCACCAGGGTGGAAGAAAAAGTCTCCCTGCCTCCCTCCGGCCCAGAAGAGCTGTCCTTGGTGTTAAAGTGAAACATCCCCTGCCGGCCTCCTTTTGGGAAGAGTTACATAAATAATGCCTGTGTCTCCGGGAACTCCATTGTCCTAAGTGGAGGGCAACCCTAGTGGAGCCTGGTAAGACCATTCAGTCCGATAATGGTGTGCATTGCCCTGGGCCCACCCTTTCTGAGTCCGCAAGCAAGCACTGGAGAGCTAACCTGCTGGGGAAATTGTGGGCAGGAGAGAAGATACAGGCCTTGGAGATGCCACACCAACACCAGTCACCCCCACAAAAGAAAACTGACCTCTGAAAGAGAGCATGATGATAACCAAGTTCCCTTGGTTCTGTCTGTTTAGGGAGAGCTTTGCCACCAGCCTGGGACAAACGTACTATGCCTCTCTTGTCTGGACTGTGAGAAGAGCCAGGACCAGTGAAGTGACCTGGGCCGTTGTCATGGCAATAGCAGCCCTCCCTCAGATATCGATGGGAGAGCTCATCCCCGGCCAGGGGCTGGGCTTTGTGCTGCGGATACAACGAGGAAAAAGGTGGCCATGGTTCTTACCTTCACGGAGCCTAGAGTTTGAAGGAAGACTCAGAAAAAGAAAGAAAGAAACAAATACATATATAATTACATATTCTGAGAAGGAAAGAAATGTGCACATAGAGAATGACAGCTACTTTAATTTTCACAGGGCAGACTGCTTTTGCAAGGTGACATTTAATACTGAGCTATAAAAGAAGAGAAGGAATCAGTCTGTGGGATAAGAGTGCTTTGGGTTGAGGGAAAAGTGAGTTCAAACGTCCTGGGGCAGGCGAGAACTTGCTCCTTTAACGAATTTAAAGAAGGCTTCTCTGAGATGAAGTCATAAGAGCCGCTTTCGTAATATCACTCGGTGGCAGGAGAAATGCCCAAGTGAAGAGGGACTAATTGAGAAACTGCAGTTAACCAGTAATCTGGAGTTTAATCCAAGTCATCATTTCAAAGGAAAGTAAAAACGCCCAGGAATCTGTCTTAACACACTGACCTCGAATGCTGCTGCCTAGTTTTGCATGAAGACTTTCAGTGGTGCTATGATTTCTACTACCAAATGGAGTTCAATTTTGTATCATGACATGTGCCTTTAAAAACAGGAGAGGACTGTATTCTCAGTGGCAGAAAAAAAAAACCCCAAAATCATGAAAAACAATATGATTAGAAAGAGGAAGTCTTAGAAAAAGCAAAGAAGCAAGCCAAGACAGACACAAAGCTCTTATCTGCACAACCCCAGATTCTGGTCAAGAAAAGCTCAGGGAGATCAGAGACAAGTCGTAATCTGTGATAAACAGACGGGGAGACATAGAGGCTGTCGTGAGCGGTGGGGCTTGTGAAAGCCTAAGAGATTGGATTTGGGGAATGGAATTTTCTAGGCCCGGTCAGGCTGCCTGGCAGTGAAGTTAGTCCGAGAAGAGCTTTCCTGCGGGACCAGGGGCAGATCCTGGTGTGGGGGCCAAAGTTTGCAGAATGTATGTGTATGTGTGCGTGTCTGTGTTTGCACATCTGTGAAAATCATTACACAATGACAGGCACAGGGACCCTTCCTGAGCTTCAGAAGAGTCCTGGGCAAACCTGGGACCCTGAATCTTAAACTTCATTCACTTCTCAATACCTCTGTCCGTGTTCAAGACCCCTCACACGAGGCCACATGACTTAACTTTCCTCGACATAGAAAAAAGGTGCCAAACTTGGGTCACACGTCGAGTCCCTGCTGTGGTGGTGGAGAGAGAGGGGGGAGAAAGGAGAACCAGCCAGGTCTAGGTGAATAGTCAGGAGGCCGTGCAGACAAAACTGGAATCCCGCTGCCGTGCAGGAAGGGTGACGAGAGTAGACAAGCCTGACAAGTGGCGGGTCTTCTTCCTCCTCCGCTAAGTGGCAGCGAAGATGCTTTCTTGACTTAGGGCCTTTGATTAGCTTCACCCTAAAACGGGATTGTCATCATTGTTGGTAATTAACATGTGATAGGCATGCCTTTGGCTCCGCAAAGTGCAATGCACGTTAAAATCCCTTCATGCTGAGCTAGCCTGACCTGCGAGAAGAGCAGTAGTAGAAATGGACTTAAGTCACTCATGAACGTGGAGAAATGTTTATTGTCAGGGCCACCGTTTTCCAGGCCCCCAGTGCCCTCAGTTGGCCCCAGGGATCAGCCACCCACACCCCACCCCTTCGTCCTACCCTGTTGGTGATTAGAATTTGCCATCAAACCTATGATGGCAAATTCTCACCTTTCCTGCTGTCCCTGTGAAAATGTAGCGCACAAATCACCCCTCACTGCCTTAGTGGTTTGTGATATAAGTGCTCTGATAAACTTCAACACAAAGAATTTATATTCAGATTGGAAAAGCAGGCCTCACGCACTGTCATTTAAAGAAATACTATTTTTCCTTGAGCAAAAACTTACTGAGCATTTCCTGTGTATGAGACACTGAATTAGGCCTTGAGGGTACACGAAGTGACTATGAGAAGGTCTCTGCCTGGAGGAGTCTATCACCCAGTAGGGGAAAAGAGACACAGTGATCCATGCAGAGCACAATCAGGGCATTTGGAAAGAACATTCTGGAAAAAGAAAATCAGGATGACTGTTAAATGTTGAGAACTCAGATGTTGGTTCCAGTATGCAGGGGATATAATCTAGGACAGAGAAGAAGTCTTAGCGTGTCCTTTACATGACAACCTGTGGAAAGTCGTCCCATAGTGCAGCTTGACCCATCAAGGTGGCGGCCACTGACTTGGAAGGCTTGGTTCACAAGTCCTGAGTCTTTTCTTCCCTGGACCAAACGATCTGTGAGGTCTCTTCCTGCTCTCAGGTGGGGAGAACCTAGATTGGAACTATTTGACAGGAGCCCAGAGGAGTGGCAGGAAAAATGACTGCTGCTTTGAGTCCTACTTTGGTGGGGAGCAGTGCACGGGGAGGTTGATTTTGAGAAGGCCAAAGATTGACTTCGCCTTGTCCAGGTTTTGCTTTTGGACAATCCTGTTACTCTTTCTATTTGCAGTGGTTTTAGGTATTAGCTGCCGTGGTAGAGTGTACCTGCAATTTTAGAGTGGCTACAAATCTATTTGTTCCAGATTCTGGTATCCTGGGGCTAATCCTCACCTGACTGTGAGAGTAACTGTCTCGGCAGGGTGTGGTCTAGAGAAACGAAAGGCTGCAAATTGCATTGAAAACATTTTACTGGGGGATCTGAATTGAAGGGTGATAGAACAATCTGGTCGTGATGAAAGAGATGATCATATAAAAGTATAACCTTTGGTAATTCATTTCAAGGAAGTATGGCATGCTGTCTTTGCTAATTCAGATCACAGATCTGGTCTGCCCAGGGTTTGGTTATATGGTACACGTACTACATTTCTCATACTTGACACTAGAACAGTCACGAGGTTGCAAATATCTATATAACCTTAGTTTCCTGACTCTATGTGCCAGGTTCCTGCAGTGGGAGTCTTAAAGGTTTAAAATTACTGATAGTATATGGAGGTGCTAAAAGCATTACTGCCAACTGCTAATCTTTGGGGGCTCAAAGAATTGTTCTTATTTCCACTTTCACGTCTGCACAGTTATCTACCCAACTGCTACCAGGGAGTGTTTCTGTCTCTGTAAGTCTTCATCAGTCCTACTCGCATGTTTGATTCACATGCTGAAAGTTCAACATAAAATCAATTACTGCTAATAACATTTTCAAATTTATAAATCTTTTAATTTTTAGCATATATCTTAAAGTTATAATAAAAATACCTCTGTTTTTCATGTAACTTTAAAACATTTTTAAAAGAAAATGTAGCATCTTGGATTTATTTAAAAACAAAAAACAAAAAAAACACCCCATTTTATGTCTCCTTTTATTACAAAGAACAAAGGCCAAAAAACTGTAGTTTCTTTCTATTGTAGATTGAAATGTATCCCCCAAAGAGCTGTGTTCAAAGCCTGACCCTTGATACCTGTGAGTGTGACCTTATTTAGAAGTTGGGTCTTTGCAAATATAATGAAGTTAAGATGAGGTTGTACTGGATTGGGGTGGGCCCTAACCCACTGACTGGTGTCCTTATAAGAAGCAGGAAATTTGGACAGAGACACAGACACACAAGGGCACAAACCAAGGAATGCCATGGATTGCTGGAAACTTCCAGGAGCTAGGAAGGCAGGGGAGGGTCCTGCTTCAGAGCCTTCAGAAGCATGGCCCTGCAGACACCTGCAGGTTAGGAGTTGGCCCTTCAAGCTTCCAAAGCTGTGAGGGATAAATTTCTGTTGTTTTCAGCCACCCAGTTTGTACTTTGCTGCAGCAGCCCTAGGAGACGAACACACCTTCCTTCCCCTAAACTTGCATATTAGACATTGGGTCCCTCGTGCGGTGTTTGCCTTTTGAAGGGTTTATGAACACCTATGCTTGTTTCTGAGCCAGTTGGATCTTACAAATGACTTCTTGTCTTATGGGGCACACAGACTCCCAGAGGAATTTTAGCAGCCAAAAGCCAAAGTCTCAGTTTCCTGGGTCTTAGTGAAAGAGCCTAAGGGATGAGTCAGGGAAAATGGCAAATGTTGTTTGTTAGCAGAGTTGAGAACTTAGGCTCAGAAGGTTGTGCTGCTGTGCTGTTAACACCTCGGGGATTTCCATTACAAGGGATCTGATCGTCTCGGGATACCAGCAAAGGATCTGGATTCAACTCAATAATAACAACAAAGGTTTATCTCCAACAAATGTAGCTCTTTGATTTGACCATGGGTTTAATGAGTTCTATAAAGGAGATGGTGGCATTTGATATAATTTATTGTTTTATAATTTGTGGTTTGCAAGTTTTAACAGTCAGGAGACTTCTTGTACACTCCCTAGCCCCCCAGGAAGTTTCCCTGCAGTTAGGATAGGCTACCACGTGATGGCCGGTGGTGTCTTATCTCACCATTGAAATGATAACCCATGTGTTTTGTCCAAAAGCTAGATGACAGCCCTATTATATTTTATTTTGCAAAATTAGCCATTATTAAAACAGATAAGCATACTGGCCATAAAGTAGCACAGTGAATAATCTTATAGCAGCTGATAAGAAAATAAATTCCTCTTTGTAGTTGGATCTTTTTATAGAGCAGATTGCTAAGCATTATGTATTTATTTAAGTCTCAATTTTGTAATGAGACTCTGTTTTGTTTTGTTTTAACCTGTTATGAATTTGGAGAGTATAGGCTGGGATGGAAGGACAGCTGTAGAACTCAGAACATAAACTGTAATGAGATGCAGACTTTCTCCCAGGCCCACCGACAGGGGCTACACAATGACTGAATATGCTAAATAAATATACAGCAACCCAGCTAAAGAGACAATGTTTCCACAGAAAGGATATAGTCAAAATAGAAAATAGGGTTTCAAGAAGCAGAGTTTGCTCCCAGGAAGAGCACTGATGCCTTCTTATGGCTATCTATAGCCTCAGTTGCTCTTTTGAGCTTGATTGCCATTTAAAATTGGTTAAATTATAGTAACATTTCACCTAGGTATTCTGATGGTACCTCAAAACCAATATGTCCCAAACTAGCACAGTTCCCAGCATACAGCAGGTGCTAAAGCAATATTTTTGAAAGATAAATGAATAAATGGCTCTCTTAGTGCATGCAGGGCATTAAAAAAAGAATAAATTGCTCAGAATTTCTTTAATTAATTAATATCACCAACGTTAGATTAAGTTGTCAAACAGAAACCGCTAAGTCAATTGATTCTTCCCTCTGACTCTGCCCCCATCCCATGCATCACCATACGAAGCCAATTATCTGCTCACCACTCCCTGAAGGAAGCACACACCATCTCGTCTGCCTGAAATGTGAAGGCCTGGTGGCTCCTAAGCGCGTGGCCTGACCAGGCCACCTCTTCCAGGCAGCTCGAATTCCTCCCCCTATTAAAACACTCACAAACTTCTGTGTCATTTTGGTATGTCCCCCAGCCTGAATACGACCTCCCCAACCGGAACCCCTATCTTACCTCTAAGTACCCGGCGTTCAGTCTCCATCCTGTTGGGACACGGTGGAGGAGGAGGACACGGTGCCAGGTGAGGGGAGGGCGATGGACACACAAGCGTGGTCTCCGCTGTCTCTGGCTGAAGCCGGTCTGGGGAGCAGCCGCCCAGGTGGCGGAGAAGCACTGGGTTCAGGGAGGGCGCAAAGCCGGTGCAGGAGCAGCCGGCTGGGAGCGGAGTCGCTGAGGGGAGCAGCGTCTGTTGGAATCCACAACAAGAAGCAGCTGAGTGCCCATTTAACAGAAATTGGTATCTGAATTGAGACACTTGGGTGTGCACCGTCCCTGTCACATTCGCTGTAGTCCACACGCATCACCAGGGTGGAGGAGCAGATTCAGGAGTGGAGTGCAGTGACCAGCCTTGGCCAGTCCTCTGGAGCGTGGGGCGCTTTGGGACAGCATCAGAGCTTGGGGCTCTTCCGCAAGTCAGCGGGAGCTGCGTTCTAGCCTCTTTTTGTTTACTGTTTAGTAGACCTTGGGCTCAGCATATTTTACTTTGATCACAGACAACAACCAGGGTAAGATAAGATGATTTCAGCCTAACGACTTGATTGGAAGGATCAACTGCCCTAGCGCCTGTATGAGTGAACCCTGGCAAAATCTTAGGCCAGCCCCCTGGAGACCTGGGTGTTTATTGTAGCGACACCACAGGTTGGAAGACGGACTGTGGTGGAATCATTTCTATTCTTCAGGATGGTGGTTCCCTAAGGATGGTCGGGGGAAAGTGCCATTCTGCGACTAAGTTATTGACACTCCATAGCAAATATAATAGAGATTATGGGGGGAATTTTTCCATTAATTCAATGTATTCACTTAGTCTGAGATTATATCTGAACTCTGTATTCTAGAGTTAAAAAAAAATGCCCTTTCTACCTGAATCTAAGCATGAGTAAACAGACGAATACAGAATGTAGAACATTCCACAAGACTTCTCTTTCTTCAAAAGAGTCAACGTTACGACAAACAAATTGTTAACAAAATGTGTGGGGATGATTCTAGATTAAAGATACTAAAGAGACGTAACAACCAGGTATAATGAATGCAACTGGATTAAATCTTGGATGGAAAAAATGTCTATAAAGGACATTTTTGAAACAACTGGAGAAATTCAAATATAAACTGTTTATTAGGTTATTAGAATTTATGCTAATTTTCTTTGATAGGCCAGCAGTACTGTGGTGATTTTGAAAAAGTTTTCCCCTAAGGGATGCATGAGAAAGTATTTAGGGGGGAAGTTGCATGATGTCTGCCACTTTTGAATGGTTCTGCAGAAAGAAAATTTGAGATAAAGCATATGCGGTCAGATGTACACAATTTGTGAATATAGATAAAGGAGATGTTAGTATTTATTGTGATAGTATTTCCGCTTTTCAATAGGATGGACATTTTTTCAAAATAAAAATCAGGAAGAAAAGATTCAGTTCCTCTTGCTACAACATTTTGTTGGTACTACGTGTTTGGGATGTACTCTTTTGCATGATGCAAACAATTTTAAAATGAAAGCATTTTAGAAACAGCTTAACAATCCCCTTTCTTTTACAAAATTACAGTCACAGGTGATAGCTGCTTTGTATTAATATCCAAAATAAAAACTTGGGAACCACACATTGCTGCTATTTCCTCCTCCTCCTCCTCCTTTTAAGAATGTTACTGGTCTCAAAATCTAGATGTCTAGAGAGTGCTGCTCCAGGGCTTGGCTTGTGCTGTTCAGTGTTCTCCAACATTCTTCATGGCATGGCAGGTACAAAAGATGGCAATATTTGTATGGCCACGGGACAAGGCTGCTGATGTCTGAAGGTGACTAGCCCAGAAGCTCTGGCTGCCCTCAGGATGGAGGGATCACTATATCTTGGCACCTTCCTCCCCCATGAGCCATCTGGGCCACGAAAGTGTGCCATGATCCACAGGTTGGGAAACTCGACTTCCGTGCACCAGAGTGCTGAGACCTGCCTTAATCATGATTTGAAGCATTTGCTTGAAAAGAATCTATCTAGTATATGTCTGACACAGTATGGGTTCATACGTAGATATTATGAATGAGGTTTAGGTATCACTGTGTATTTGCGATAGCACTAAATACCAGCACAGTGACCCATCTCTTGAACGTGTTTCCGTCTGTGTCATCACTCATCACAACACTTGTTATGATGGATCTTGAGTTGTAACAAGGTTAACCAGGAGGCAAACTCCTACAGGACCATATGGAGCGAACTTGGGAGCTAATGTTCTATCTCTGGCTTTTGTGATTCAGTCCAACGTGAATGGATTGAAATGAGGCAAGAAATTGACTCTGAAGACAGAAGCCTAGAAAGGAAGAGTTAATCCAGTTGGATCCAAACTGTTTTAATGAAGTAACACTTCATGTTTGAAGCTCAAAATTCTGAAATTCTAAATAATTTATTTAAATGTATTAAAATTTCTCAATTAGGAGGCTGCTCTAATAAAGAGGAAAGAGTGCTGACTGGGCTTTAAAAAGAGGTCTCTTAACCCTCCTAGTACAACAGAATAGCCTGGTGAGTTTCTTAACCCCAAGAGTTTTGTGACTTGGTTGGTCTGGCATTCTATTTGTGCCACCAAATACTAAGGCCTAGAATCAGATGATAGTAAAAACCTGAGAAGTACAAAGGGCTTTACAAATACGAGAAATTACTTTTATGATGTAGCCACTATAATTTCCTTTCTGTCTTCTCCTCCTAATTTCCCAACATGGTTAACTCATTCTATTTTGAGTGGAGTTTTCTTTCCTTTTTTTCCCCTGGAATTTCTGTGACCTCATTCTTTCTATTGCTCAGCAAGGACCCATCTACCTGTGGTTGGCACAAAAAAGGTGACTGGGAAGTATCTGTGCGACTGTATGTGAGGGTGGTATTGATTGAGGGTGTACTTTCTTTCCTTCTGAAGCAAAATAATACTTTTTTGTGTCATTTATCAGTCTAGATTTATTGTGCCTTTGTGCCCTTAACTTGGGCACCTCAGAGCTCCCTACATTGACTGAATGTCTGCATTGTGTGCCAGGGAGTATGCAAAAAATCAAGTCACTGGGCCATTGCTTAATTCCAGACTCAAATTTTCCAGCTCCTTTTTTTAGAAGACAAATTTGATAGTCAAAATAAAATCATGGGAATAACATGATCCTACAGCCCAGGATAAATGTAAGACTTTAAATTGATGCTGATATTTGCAAGATTCAGTTAACATGATCCTAGAGTGGTTAAAATCACACAGTTTCGAGCATCCTAGTCACAATGATGACGACAATGACTGTGATGATGATGATAGATAACTCATAGTGTTTACAATCTGTCAGACCCTAGTCTAAGTGCTTTACCCCCATTAACTCATTTAAGCTTCACAACAAATCTATGGGTTATGTACTATTATTATCATCCCCCTTTTACAGAGGAAATCAAGGCACAGAGACATTGGTTCTAGACTTGATTTCATCATTAATTAGCCATGTGGGTTTGTATACACCATGTACCCTTTTAGGATCTTAGTTTTCTGGTTGGATTAGTGAATCTTTACAACTCTTTTCTACTTGATGGTTCAGTAACTTTGTGATTCATTCATTCCTAATGATTTCTGATCTCTTTGTTTCATTTAACTAAAACAACCCAATTCTGCCCGTCTATCTTACTGATGTGGTGCAGTGGTTCATTCTTTTAACGTCCTTGCCCTACTTTCTTTTCTATTAACCTCTGTTCCCGCTCCCTCAAACTCATCTACATTTTGACAGACGTCACTTCTAGAGGTAGATAGCTTATCTTCATATATCATCAATGCTGGAGTCTGAGGACTGACGTTTAGGAGTCAAATACAAATCCTGGAACATTAGTCAAGTAGTGTCATTTTCCTGAAAATAACACAGTATAGAAATGAGAGAGAAAATGATGACAATGACAACCATAGTAACTGAAGTACCAGTTGGATCATGACACCTCAGTGTAAGTTATTGCCACCTTTCATGCCATTTTCATGAATGTTAATCATACAGTTGCTACTATCCTTGTGATTTAACGAATGGTATTTATAGTATACTAATATACCCGATAATGATGCAACTGAGAAGTTAAAAATTTCCATTCTCCTTCCAAATTTGAAAGTGTGGATAGTGAGATTAGGGACAGAGGTAGAAAAATACTCAAGAAACTTAAGAGGACAGAGGTTCTCTGCTCACTCCAAATGGACAGTATTTTTCCCTAGGGTGAATTATTCATTCCAGAAAAACAGCTATCTAAAGAGATGATATTGATGACATCAATGTAATGATAGAAAATTTCTAAAACACTCAGAACTTTTTCTCTGCTTTGCATTGGAACTTTGAAATGGTGGTTTTCTATTTTGTTTGCAAATCTGTAGGTTCTCGTGGTCACCATATTGAGAACTTATATGAAAGAGGCCAGAGAAATCAAGAAAAATATCCTGAGTGATGGATGCCTACTTGGCACTTCTAACACTCAATTCTGTATTTCACACAAAACCATGAAGTTTGTGCTTCCTCCAAGTATTCAAATGACTCACATCAATGAAGGCGGTAAATATGTTGGGCCAAAACACCATCGGAAACATCTCTGTCAGCAGGGAGCAGAAGTTATATTAATTAAAATGTACCGAGAAGGTACAGGGTGCACTCCCAACGAGTCACAAAACTATTTTAATCCTAATTAAGGATGTTCCCTCCTGGCATCTTGCAACATAGGAATTAGAATCAAAAAGTCTGTGGCATTTCTAGAAGCAGGGTCAGCAGACTCAGATTGGATCCCTCCAGCGAGGAGCTGGGCTTGTTTTGATAGAAAGCCACCATTTTAATTAATTGATATTTATTCAATCTCCTTTCCATGTTCAGAGAAGATTACGACTTTTCTTAACCAGAGTGAAAGGATCAGAAAGAGATAAAACTTGGGTAGAAGAGTGGAGGACTTGGGCTATTAAGAGATAGTCGGTGACCCTCCAAAGGAAGAGTGTGATTGAATGGGAGGTGTCGTATGCACACAGGAATACTGGCATGCACCGAGACCGTTGCCCTGTGGGCTGGAGCCTCAGCATACACACCCTTGTCTGGGAAGATAAGATATCGTCCAGATTTTTGGCCTAAGACCTAGACCAATTCACTAGTGTGAAGGTAATTTTAGTGATTCATAATCAATGCAACTGTGCAAGTTAAGTGTTTTCTGTGTGGATTTTGAAAACCTCATAAAGCTGTTGAGGCCTTTCCTCACTCCATCTCCTCACATGTGTAGACTGAGTGCAAATTTTTGGACATGATTGTGAGCTGACATATTGTCCATCATCAAGCATTTCATCATTAACACTTTCAAGCACTAGTGCACAGATAAAACTTTCATCATTGGAAAGGGCAAGTTAAACAATCCAGGCTGAATACCTAGGAGTAACCTCATGTACTCTGGACCTCACATTCCTGGAAAGCCATCCGTTTTCAAATGACAAATGCCGGGCTCATTCCCCTCATCTGAAAATGATTTGAGAGGAAAGAGTTTGGGTTAAAATGTAGAGATTACGTGTTAGAGCTCCTTAAAAAGACATTTCGGAATGAGAAAAGATAAGAGGAAAAATATTGTTTTTTTGGTTTGTGGTGCTGTAGAATAGTAAGGTTGTGAGCATGAAATACTTTTTTTTTTCGACTTTGAAGCTGGAAGAGCATATGAATGAGAAGGGTTCATGCTGGCAGTGCCAGAATTGACATTTGGGAGAGAAGAGAGAAGCTAGCTTCTAGCCGGAGGACCAGATCCCGAGCTTGCTTAGTTCTCCCAGGAAGCAGCAAGTGCAGTGGCTTTGGCCCCACTATTCGGGTGCACCCTTGGTTAATACTCTCTAGAGCAGAACCCAGAAAATGGGAGTATATCACATAAACATTAATCTGCATGTATAACCCTGTCAATTAAAAAACCAGTAAACAGGCAGCTTAATAGGACATTATGCCATAGATTACTCTAATCGGCTCAACATATTGATTTCTGAGAATTCTCAATTTGTTTATCAGAACCAAGTTTATTCTTTTTTAATTACTTTGTCAACATATTGCTGTGTTTCATGGCCTTTGCAATATATAGTTTTACGTTGTAGGAAATGCTCTACCACAATTAATATTGTGCTGGTTATTGTTCGTTGGTTTAATAGGATCAAAATGACATCGACCAACTTCATGTTGTCAGAAAGTTGGGGTTGCAAAAAGATTGATGGATAGATGAAAAATGGTTGTATGGGGGATTTAGCCTGGATTTGATCTAAATGCATCTCAAAAAATTGTAAAATAGAATCTACCAGCTAAAACTAATGAGCACAAAACTGCATTGATTTGGCCCAGGGTGGACAAATAGAACATCTGGCATATTTGGCACCAATGACACAGCTGGCATTGTTGGAAACATTTCTGCAGAAGGTACAGATGCAGAAATGGGAGAATTGGTACAAACAGTGCAGATGGAACAGTTGGAACAGATGACAGTGGGCAGAGCTGGCGATGCTGGCACAGGTGTCATAACCTCAACAGCTGGCACAAGTTGTGACAATCCTGGGATTTCTTAGTACAAGGCACATGTTCATTTTGGCTTTGGCTGCAGAGAGATAAGAGCATTTTATAATTAGTAAATGTGCCATTTAAAAAAGAACTTTTTCCCCTCCATCCTTAAGGACATCCACCTCCAACTGTTAAAGCTTGGAATATGGAGCATTTTTGCAAATTAGAATTTCCCCGAGAAAGTCATAATTGATAAATACAGATTTCATAGAAGAGGCAATTAGATATTTTTGTTCTGATATAGATAAAATTCATGAATGGAATTTCTTCATAGGAGTTTTGTGGGAAATAAAGGTCAGATTTTTGGAAATGGAAGTATATTTTGTATGCAAACCAAAATTTATTTGTTATTGAATTAGAGGGTTATTTGTTTCTAAAGTATCCTGAATATTTCCCAATTGTATAAAATTTCCTGTAGAATCACACTTGAAGATATGGTACAGAATTGGAAACTTGTCTACAGAACAGGTTGGGAAAAGAGAAAAAATGCTGGAATACAAAATATGGAGAAATCATGATATTGCCACTTTCAAATACCAATGGGACTTGGCTCTATTATAATTTCATCTAAAATGCTATAATTTGGGCTTGAATTAAAAATACAATATAGTATAATCTTTTTGGCAATGACATTTAATACCAGATGAAAAGTTGAGAGAACAATGCAACTGGTTTGCTAGTGGCTAGAAACCATTATTTTCTTCTCATATTTTTGCGGTAACTAAAGACTGTTCATATCATGGGAAAGCCAAAAAATTTACCTAGTTATAAAATAATAAAAACATCACAAAGTATTAAATAATGGATTCTTAAATGTAGAAGCACATTCTCTCGAACCTAATAAGTGTTCCGTAAATTCCTGTTGTAAAAATGAACCTATGGTCTAAGAAATATCAATATTCAGAATTTTTTAAAACCAATAATCACCCTCAGTATTAATAACTAATCTTCTATTAGGAGGAAACAAAGGAAATCAAGCCTAAGTCTTCCTTAAAGCCTTGCATTTTATGTATACATTTTAGCCAACTTCTTTCTCCCAAGGGAAATTATAGATGAAAAAAACAAGTTCAATGTCACTTACTCCATGTCCCCAAGTAAATCCAAAGTTGTTTAAGTTTTCCAGTTTATAATGAACTAATATCAGCATAATAAACCAGCTTCTATTCATAATCAATGCAACACAGTGAACATTTTAAAGACTTCTAGGAAATCACTACAATAGGGTTAATTAATTCTCACTGGAGGTCAACTTCATGACCATTAAAAACATGCTGTCTTTGTTTCCAGATGGCCTTGCATATTGTTACCTATGTTTAATAAAAACAACAGTTTAAAGACATTTAAACATATCTGATTTCAATTTCTCCGTTACTTCTACTTTGTTACAACCTCATGTTGAACCCAAAAAAACTATTCTTATTATTCAGAACTTTAGTTCTTTCATTTCACTTTAGTTCATTTCTTGACTGAGCTGACAAAAATGATTCTGCTTGAAACAGATAAAACGCAATAATTTGTTAGCTGTACTTTTGCGACAGAGAGCAACTAAGAGATGGAGGAGGAGGTAAGAGGACTTACAGCTCCCTTTGGGTGCAAAGATGATGACAGATGAATCAGTTTCAATGAATAGGCTGGAAATGTCCACCCTTTACATCTTCACTTGGTCTGAAACACCACTGTGTGGCTGAAACACAAATGAACATGGCTTCTAATCAATAAGCACTTTATGGAAAATGATCAATTCGGGAGAGTAACAAATAAAGGTATTTCCAGACCTTGGCATTTGAGGGGTCAGCAAAAGTTTTTCTGAAGAATGAGGATGAGGGTGAGTCATTCCTTTGAGCTCTGCCTTCCTCAGGAATTAAATGAAAATTAAACATGAAAGATGCAATCTGCTGCAGCGATTTCATTCCTCTATCATCGTCCCAGCCTCTGTCTATTTCTAAGTACATTGAACTTTCCAATTGATTGACGTCTCATCTTATGTAAATGTCCTTTTCCTTCTCTTAGCTCCAAGACATCAGGATATGCTTTTCTTTCACCCTTCAAACAGTTGTTCCACATTATGCCTCTCTGCTGTCCCTGGAGGCTTTGGAGTGCTGTGCGGGCTGGGACTTACGGGGATGGGGTGTGAACAGCGGCTCTTTCAGATGGGGAGCTTCTCTTCTCTGCACATGGCAACCTGGGGTACATTATTTTTCTAGGCTTAAAAAAGATCTGTTATGTTGGAGAGGTAGTGAACAAAAATAAAGCCTATCCACCTAAAATAAAGCCAATTTACAAGTGCACAACAAAGATTCAAGGAAAATTTATATATTAATTTCATCTTCTTTGCATTCTCCTGATGCATCAGCTATAGACCCCTAGCAAGACCCCAACCCCAGCTCTTCTTGGCAGTGATACGCATCAACTCATGCATTGGATATAGCACCAAGGTGCATTAGCCATGAACTTGTTTGTGTGTAGGCCATGTTTTCCCTCCCCAATCCCACCAAGGAGGGCTATGTGATGATTACCAAGGTGGAATCACATAGCTATAAAACAACCCGTTTTTGTTAGTCTATTGGAAGTGGGCAAAGAGGAAAGGCAAGACAGGTAAGGATTAGTGTTTTTTTTAATGAAAACCAGGGTAGTATTATATGGAGGTTATTGGGCTATTGTTTCATTGCAGCTAAGAACTGGGCTTATTATTGGTGATTTGTGATTTAGAACTTGCAAGCAAATCAAGATTTAAGCTGTAATCTATTTTCCAAAACTGTTGTGCTAATATCTATCCCTGTGTTATGTAAATAATTAAATGGAGTGTAGATACGTTTACTTTTTAAAAGATATTTCAGTGTGAAAACATTTAAAACATACAAAAGAAGTAGACAGTAGACTTAGGTGCTCATCACTTAGGTTTAATAATTATCAACATTTTGCTAATTTTGTTTCACCTTTCCCCTTCCATCCAAACACACCCTTTCCCTCTGCTTCTCTGGATTATTTTAAAGCAAATTCAAAATGCCATTTTACCCTGAAGTACTTCCGTATTTATTACTAACAGGAAGGGCAATTTTTTAAAACACAGTGACCTAAAATAACAATATTTCTTCAACATCATCTAACTCCTAGTTCATTTTCAGAGTTCTGTTTGTCTCAGAGGTGTGTTTATACAGTTGGTTTGTTCAAATCAGGACCCAAGCAAGGTAGTTACTTTGGTTTATTTTGTTTTTGCCCTTTTCTCATTTCACTGATTAGTTGGATAAACCAGGTCATTTACCCTTACGATGTCCTACTTTCTGAGTTTGGCCCGTTGTTTGCTTGTAAAGACATTTAACCTGGCCTTCCATCCCCTGTAGTTCCTTTAATTTGGTACTTAGATGTCTAAACTTGATTGGATTCAGATTCAATTTTTAGGCAAGACCACTTCATAGTTGGTGCTGGGCACTTACGTTCTATTATATCACATTATGGGGCCTATAATATCTGGGGTAGTGCAAAGACTGCTGAGTAAGTGCGGGTGGTATGTATTCTTGATCCTTGAGACTGTGTTCATTTGTTTTCATCCTTTTCACATATGGATATTGTTAATTTTTTCTCAGTATCTTTGTATAATCACTAGGGAGTCCCTCAACTGTTAACAAATATTCTTTAATATTCATTTTATTAGCTAACTGCCAATGGGCAATATCAACTTTCCATATATACACATACACGCGTACACACATTCATATAGATCCATAATTTTTCGTAACATATTTTACACGTACTTTTCTTGCCTATATACATCATTGGAAACTATGGCTAAATTACAACATGCTTTGTGTATCCAAATTGCAGGTTATTGTTATTTGTAGGTTGACCAATGAATAATAGGTTGAATCAATGAATGATCACTTAGCAATTGCAGTAATCAAACTAAATATTTGTAATCTGGGTAGTTTCAGTCATATTTGCAACCAAATTGGGTCAATTGTTTGTGATATGTAACCAATCTACAAATGGTTGATCCAGTTGTTTCAGGAATCCTAATGGCTAAATGACTATATTTATATTTAACTATCTGTAATTCATCAACTATGATTATCAAATGCTTGATAATTTCAATATATTATATATTACATGACTTGCTTTTTACTTCACATCACTGGTAGAGAAATAGAATGAGTGGAGATATAGCAAGATATTTAGAAGTAATTAAATAATAGAATAATTCTAAAATATAAATATTCAAAATTGAAATCCTATGAAAAAATGCATACTGGATTTCATTGCTTCAAATAGATTGTTACTGAATAAATAGAACCATTATTATATGCAATTAGGCATTTAATGGGCATTTCAAATATTTTAATATTTTAAATTCTTATCTGTTTCCTTGTCTGTTTGAAAAGTGTTAATATCACTGGTCTAGGATTAATGAATAGAAAATGGAATGTTTTTCCAGTGGTGATTAATAGTAACCATAAACATTTCAAGGCTTTGTGAAATCTTCATTAGGAGAAATGTCTTATTTCTGTATGAAGTTTGAGGTTTCACTTCTGTCATTTCATTTGATCATTACTATAATCTGATGGGAGAGGATATTTGAACAGACGAGAAAGCTGAGATGGGGAGAGCTCAAATATCTTGTGCAAGGCCACAAAACCAGCAAAGGACAAAGCCAGTGGCAGGGTCAATGCTCCATCCAATTTGGACTTAACCACATTTTATTCTTGAGAAAAAACTTACTTTCACTTACGGATATTCTGAAGGCTGAGCCTGTCCAAGGTATTGTGGAAGCTTCCAGTTTGAGCACACTCCACCTGCTTCAGGGTTCCAGAAAGCTTTGGTGTCAAAAGCTTTCCACAATCTATTTCCAATTTACCTGACAGAGAACATTTGGTTGCCTGCATAATCCTCGTCTCTCTCGGGCATCTCCATCTATAAACCCTTCTCCTCCTTTTTGTACTTACAGGAAAGCTGGATTTTTATGTAGTTTTCCACTTCATTTTCCTTCTTTTATGAGAACAGAATAAAGTTGGAGAAAGGCAAGTTAGAAGACTTATGTAAAATATTCGTTAGATCCTCTAATGTGATTCTCTCCCCCCAAAAGATGAAAAAGTTTTCCTTGGCAACCATCCTTTTAGTTCGTTTCTCTCTCCTTCCTGATGTTTGTACAATCTATGTTGGGAAGAATTTCTTTATTAAGCTCCACAAGTTTCCAACATGACTTCTGCCAGAGACCCGATTTTTTTCAAAAACATATTGCCTTTCTTGTTCTCCTGCTTCCGTATTAAAAAATACATTGAATTAGATAGCATTCAAATTAAATACATATTTAAATGGAGACACATATTGTTTTTCTTATGATGTTTTTCTAATGTTATGGTAAGACTATGACCTTCAAGACTGGGAAATAATATTTTCTCATTGATTAATATCCCAATTTTGGGTCTTTTCACTGGCTATGGTGGAAGTATTTGGTGCTTTTAAGACAGATAATTGCTAAAGGGAATTTAGGGGAAGATCAGGAACTTGGAATTACTGAGCCCAAAGAAGAAACAGTGAAAGGACATCTCTTCAAAGCCCATGGTTTGTAATCATTGTAAAACAGACCTTGCCAGTCATTTTATTCACTTTAAAAAAGTGAAATATATTTAAATTATAACCAAAAAATCAGAGAGATACAAGGAAATACCTTTAAAATATCAGAGCATGATTTTAAGAAATGCTTGGAATCTTTAAGAACAATAAAAGCAACAAAAAGCAATCATTGATCTTTGATTTCTAGAAGTCTCAGCGATGGGCTGGGGGTTTGCTGGAAAAGCAGGTCTGCGTTTTTACCTCTCTGAATCCGGAAGGCTCTACTTTTCGGAGTCCCCCATTTGGTCCATTCCCTCAATAGGGTTGAGATCTTTTTAGCATCTAACTCTAAATTTGGGCCATTTCTTCTTTCCTCTTCCTCCTCTCACCCTCCGTCTTCACAACGACAGACTGCATCCAGTAATTGCTGTCTTTTGTAATTGTTCTATCTCCAAATTGGCTGATTAGGGGAGAGACACAGCTGTCCATCAAAATGGTGTAAAGTGGCTGAAACAGCCATCCCCTGAGCTGGGGAAAGTTAATTGCACTTTCTGAAGCTATCCCAGTAGGAGAGGCTCTGAGAAGGGCCCCGGGAATCCCTGTTAGTGCTTTTTTTTCCTGAGCATGTCCATTTGTAATCTGGAAGAAAATGTAGTAAACAGCATGTTAATTAGATTTGCAGATGAAATTAAATCAGGAAGCACTGGAAACACACCAGTGAATAAAGAGAAATGCTACACAGGGTTTCTGAGGTTAAAAATACGGAAAGGATCAAACGAAATGAGAATTAAGTCAGACAGGTTTAACCCCCACGCTGTGAAGGGGGGGAAAAAGCTATAAAGTAAGCAGCAAGAGGGAAAAATCTAGAAAACAGTCATGCCAGAGAGACCAGGGGGAGAGTGGACGACAAATTAGACGTGTTTGCAATACGCCACGGAAGCTAATGTGATTTGGGCTGTATGTGTAGAGACATCACGTCATGAGGGAGAGGCGCAGTAATTTAGTGCATTTGGCAGAAACACACCTGGAATATTGTGCTCAGGTCTGCATATCCTGGGAGCAGACAGACAGAGAGGAACTAGAGGGAAATCAGCATGAAGCAACAAAAGTGATTACCAATAGATGGGCTGATTTATGAGAAAAATGGACTGTGTGATTTGGCTTAAAAGAATAACAAAGAATGGACCATTTAAATGTAAGAGTATTTTCCTGACCTTTTATTTATAAGACCCAAGACTTCTTGAAGTGTAATTAACATAAAAGTATAGACTGTAGGTTAAAATGGAGGACTAAAATTTACAAGAAGGAAAACTTTAAAGAATAAAAAATTTGAGATTATGATAGTATCTTTGTAGAGGAGTAAAGAAGGGCCCATGGTTGAAAAAACTATGCTTTTACATTGTTATCATACTTTTCATTCCAAAGCCTTTAAATTTACCCTGACCATGACCCTTCAACACTGAAGAAGTAAGTGGAACTGCTCTTCTGCTGGAACCCCAGAAATCTTCCCGGATGCTTCTCCTCTGCAAAGCTCCACTCAGAAGTGAGCATTTTAAAATTTGGATTTAGTGTCCTCCCCAGACAAATGCATGTGTCAGATGGCGTAGCTTTTCCTTCTGTGGTGCTCTCGTATCTGCAAAGGCAGTGACCAAAAGCAACAATTGATCTGCCGTATCATCCTTACATGTGGCTAGAGGCTGCTGTTTAATCTGAGGATTGGCTTCTGATGGCAAAGGAAAGATAAATCTAGTTTTTAAGGATCTCAAGACGATAGCTGGAGGAGCAGCATTTTGTACTAACTAATGAGGCTAATTTGTTCTTAAAATACAAGTTGCTGTGCTTCTTAAATTAAAATTCACTTCTGATGTAAATACAGAAGATATAAATACAGAGAAGAGATATACGCTGTAATTTTTATTTTGCAATTTGGAGCCTGTTCTAAGAGGAACTGTTAGTAAAGTGATATTATTCTCTAAATTTGGGGAGATTTTTACTTCCTGCCTTCAAATACATGGAAGGACAATGATTAGCATTAGTTTTATAAGAAAAGAAAAGAAAGTTGTTTAATTAGATCTGCCTGGGAGAAAGTTCTTATTCCTAAATCAGGCTTCTCTTTTTCCTCTGTTCGCTGTGGCAGGGCAAATGAACATTCTCTTGTGGTCTTCCTGTAGAAGAAGCTTTCCTTGTTCTTTTCATTTTGAATGTTACAAAGAGCAGAGCGGGGTCTTAAGATAAATTAAAGCAAATAATTAAAGAAAAGACCTTAAAAATGAAATGGCGTTAATTTTCTAAGTACTATTTGATCAACTATTTAAAATAACAGTTTGGATCCACATCCTAGAAGAAATAGATTGTCTCCTAATGGGGCAATAACCTTTAATGCTACACTAACAAATTATACAGAGCTAAAGCACTTAATATCTAGTTTATTTAAGGGATTTATGCCATCTTTTTGCTTTAGGTTTGCTTCTTAACACTGGACGCTGATTTTTCAGCACATACCAGGGAAATTAGCTGCCACAGCTTTATCTCAATTTAAGTTCAGATCATGGAACAAGGAAAAAGCTATGTTGTTTATATGAAAGAATTGATGAATTATGTCTGGGATTTTGAATGAGTCTGTAACAGATAAACTTTTCCCTTTCTGATGCCAATAATTCACATTAAGCAATTAAATCTGTTACTCAAAGAAAGTTAAATTGCTGCCCACTGACCAATCTTTGTCTTCTTAACACACCAGATGAGAGCCACCACAGCTTTAAAAATAGGAGCACTGGGACTAAAGGTTTATTTTTTTCCCCTTTCCATCTAGATTGGCAAAGTTTCTTTGAAACTTGCTTCCTTCCTCTGCTTTTTCTTCTTTAATTTGGCATTGTTGAAAAATTCTGGTGTGGCCAGTTGTGAAAGCTGGAGGAAGTATCTGCCATAGGAAAGGAAGGAAGGCTCTCCGTGCAGCGCCCGGCCTGCCGTACAAGTTGCTAGCACGTTAGCCGTGTTTTCATCTTGCAATTCAAACTCCTTCCCAGGGCCCCCAAGGGCAGCTGTCCACGTGTCTACTCTTGTGCCATTCCCCTGTCCTCCCAGGTTCAGTCACACTGGCATGCTTTCTCTGGCTTGAATATCATGCTCTTTTCTGCCTCAGGAATTTTGTGCTTGTTGTTCCTACCACCTGGAATGCACTTCCCCTACCTCTTAAGTGCTGGCTCTCTCTTTCAACTTAAAATACCACTGCTTCCAAAAGGACTTTCCCACATACTCAATCTCAAACAGCCCTGGTGCTGCCTCCTTCTCTACGACTCATTCTCTATCATATCACCCTGTTCCTTCCCTCTCCCGCGTCCTCCTCTGCCTCCTTCTCCTTCCTCCCCCGTGGCTCTTGACACAAATGATCCTGCTTGTTTGGTCACCTGTTTGCAGGCTGTGTCCTCCTCTAGACTGCACGGTCCCTGAGAGCAGAAGACTTGTCTGCTTTGTTTTTCACATTTTCTCCAGTGCTAAAAAAAAGTTTGGCCCCAAAGGAGGGGCCAGTAGTCCTTAAATGTTGGAGAGGATTTTAAAGAAACATCTCATTAGACAGTTTTCAAACATTTCTACTTGTAGTAATGGCAAGAAAAGAGACAATAAAAACAATGGTCTTAGAATACACTCAGGCATGTTTCTCAACTACAACTACATTAAGCTACCAGGATATAATAAACACTGCCCACTTTAGCAAGCTTGTCTGAATATGTACATGGATGCAGGCTGCTACCATCAGAAATACAAGTCAATAGGTTGGGTTCTTGTAGATGCAAAGGAAATTGAAGGACTAACAAAAAGATACAGGCTGGAAGGTCCTTGAGGCCAAGAGCCTTCATTTCAATAATTCTTTTGGATGCTCTAAGACAATTACAGGACATAGAACATGTGCAAGGCCTAGGAGATGGGTGAAATGAAATTGTGAAGCTAGGTTTCAGGGAAGGGCCAACGAAAGGACGTGATGTAGGTTCCATTCTCAGCCAAAGAGCGGGACCAACACACGTCACCAGGAATGGCCTCCTTGCCTTCCCCAAATAACAGAAGTCTAAAAGGAGGAATAAATCCATGGATACAAAGGAAAGAACCTAGGCCTATTTCAAGGGTATATTGAACAGAAAACAAAAACTGCATATCCCAAGCTCAGCAAGTCTCAGTGCTCATAAGAACTCCTGGTCAGCCAGGCCATGGTTCTAGAGGAAGCCAAGAAATCTCTCCCAGTGTCACTGCCACAAGGACAAGGGAGAAAAATCTGCCTACAGGGCAGAAATGGCTCACAGTTCCTTCCTTCCTTTCTTTTTTGGAGAATTTGAGATTGTAGTTGTAAGGATGAATGATTTGGCTTTGTTTTGTTTTTGTAGCCCTCTGAGGTATATCCTGTTATCTCCAGAAGCGGGAAAACCAGAGTCAAATATTAGGGGGTAATTTAAAGCTAATCATGCCTTCAACTGCCTGAGAACATGCTAGAAAGAATGTGTGGTGATCAGCTGTACCTCAGCTGCCTGCAAAGGGGTTTGATGGAGGGGAGGCCGGCTTTACTGAGTGCCGCAGCATCCTGTGCAGGGCAGAATGGGATGCACTTATGACGTCCTGAGCAGGGTCTACTGGGCTTTCTGTCTTGATGCACTTCAGGTGATGCTTGGTCTCAGCACCTGTCCCACATGTCCTGCACTCATGGGAGCAGCCACAGAGCAGAGCAGAAAGGATATGGACATGGAAAGAGGCAGTCCTGGATTGAAATCCTGGCTCTGCCACTTATTAGCTGCAGGACCATTGGCAAGTTATTTCACCTGTCTATGCCTTCATTCCCTCATCCACAAGATAAGGTTAGCAAGACTCACCTATCATGGGCATAATTTGAAACAAGACCCATGAAAATGTGTAGCACATGGAAAACACTCAATAAATGTTGGCACTCCCTCTCCCAAACCAGACCAAACCCTTACCTGGAGACAATTGAAATTATGTTCAAGATCTTGCATGGTGCCTGAGTGCTTTTCAGCAGGGGATATGGAACATGCCAAATTTGTTTACTAATTTGCATATGTATGATAGAAATGGAGAACACTGAGCACAATTTGAATTCTAAGTCACTGAAATCCATGCCAATTTTTTTTATTTTTAATTTTTAATTATTATGGGCACGTAATAGTCATACATTGTTATCATGCCAGTTTTATTATTGAAGGTACAGACTCAGGTTTGGCGATACAGGCATTTGATGAGGGGTGAGGGAGAACAAGGCTTACCCTGATGGCAACAAGAGAGTTAAGGCAATTAAACTGGATTTTATCCCTCCAGAGTCCAACACTTGCTTCTCCAAGTACAGTGAGTTACAGAGATAGCACATAATGTACCAATAATGAAAATAACTCTGTGAACAGCACGGAAGTAAGTTGGGGCTACTTCCACCCACACAGAGAGGAATTTTATGTGCAGAAGCCCAGTGGAATATAAATGAACTGCTGTATATGAGAAATAAGAAACAAGAGACTGAGACTCTGGGGCATACCTCAAGAAGAAACTTGTATGTTTTTCCTTACTTCTCCCTCCTCAATGAAAGAGCATGGAAACAAGGAATCCCTCCTTGCAGGGGTATAGCTTGTTGTGATAAGTGCCCTGCACAGTGCCAGCAAAAGCTTGTGTTTGGAAGTATTCAATACCAGAAGCCTCTGATTCTCATCACAAACTATCCAGAGGCTCTTCTTCATGTCCTTATTCAAGGCACAAGTCTCAGGCAGCAGGTGATTGCTCATTTTGATAAATGTCAGCTTCTTAACATTCGCTTTGGAGAGGGAAGGGGGACAGACACCGATCCTGCCCTGGCTGAACTAAAGGCCTTTCCACAGAGCATGCTCGGGGGCAAGAGACTTACATGCCTTAGAGCCACGTGGGCTGGAGCTGGCTCCACCCTCCTCTCCCCTTGTCAGTGTTGGGCCGACTCAGCACCCGCAGACATGCTCCAGATGTCCTGCCATCATCTGGCCGGTGTAGACTCTGGGGAGCCCCCGGCCTCCCATGATATATACAAGGAGTCAGGAAGTCTAAGACTTCCAAGTGGTGCGGGAGGGGTTTCTAAAGTGCACTAACGCACTAATTGACTATCGCTGTTTTGCTGTCGTTCATGCAGCTTCCATCCCTGCCCACTCCTCTTCTCCTAGTTGTTTGCATTCTGAGGACTCAATCAAACATCCCACTCAGTCAGTCCAACGAGTTGTTGAATCAAACAGAGTGCCCAGGCGCTGTCCAAGGTATCCAAGTTAGTTACTGCGAACTGCTGTTTGCTGCCAGAAGGTATGCTCCATTTTTGCTTCTGCGAAATCTCCTCCTTACAAATATGAAGGATAATGATAGCTAAAGAATAAAGTGGTTAGGTAGTATTAATTGAGAGTTTTGAGATAAAGTATAGTAAAATGAAATTTTGTGACTTTCCATGAGGCTGTCTTCCCCTAGTTACATAAAATTTTAAGGGAAGCATCAGATTGAAGTGTGTGTAACTGCATGAAAATTCTTCTTAATCAATCAATAATGACTTATGTATGATCTACTGTGTCACGGCACTGTTAGTACTGTTATAAGTCTTGAGGGGGCCTTAGAAAAGGTTTAAGTGTGGTGGCTTTCAGAAAGTTTCCATGAATCTAGTTGGGAAGCCTGATGTCCACATGTGAGGCAATTCAAGCAATGTACAGTTAAGTGGTGAATTTTTTTTTTCTTTTTTTGAGACAGAGTCTCACTCTGTTGCCCCGGCTAGAGTGCCGTGGCATCAGCCTAGCTCACAGCAACCTCAAACTCCGGGGCTCAAGCAATCCTCCTGTCTCAGCCTCCCAAGTGTCTGGGATTACAGGCATGCGCCACCATGCCTGGCTAATTTTTTCTACATATTTTTAGTTGGCTAATTAATTTCTTTCTATTTTTAGTAGAGACGGGGTCTCACTCTTGCTCAGGCTGGTTTCGAACTCCTGACCTTGAGCAATCCGCCCACCTCGGCCTCCCAGAGTGCTAGGATTACAGGCGTGAGCCACCACGCCTGACCAAGTGGTGAATTTTTTTAAGGGAAAAAATAACAT
>CAUYRT010017243.1:0-52718 GCA_963574885.1 Lepilemur ruficaudatus | reverse complement strand
TGGTTTTTTTTTTTTGTTTTTGACTTTTTCTGTGTTTTTTTATTGTTGTGAGGTTTTTAATTTTTTGGGTTTTTATTATATTTTTATTTTTTGTTGTGATTGATAAATGTAATTTATTTTGTGAAGTGTTTTATATTTTATCTTGGTCACTTGAATTTCTAATTTTTCATTCACTTCAAAGACCCTGCCTTTTTTTTTTTTCTCTCTCTCTCTCTCTCTCTCTCTCTCTCTCTCTCTCTCTTTCTGTTCCCTTTCCTTTAAGGAATGTGCTCAGGGTACGGAAACGCTCTGTGACGCTGATATACTAAATGACTCTCCTACGCCTCTTTTTCAATAAGGTGAAACAGAGGTCAAGGCCTATGGCTGGTGTTTATCTCTTAGCTTGTGTTCAGATACACTATTTTCTGACTTATAGGAAATACTATCGAAACTTATTAAATTATAACTAGTTTGGCGGCACTTACGTATTGTAAAGAGCTCGGAAAGCTTCACTCATATATCCTATTCAGCGTAAGACAATTAAGCACAATTTAGGCAATAATTACCCTAATTAACTGCACTATAATATTTGTATTCAGGATTATGGCAACGTGGTATCAGTTCACTATTTAAATAATAACAAGGTTTCCTAATTTCTCTGTATTGATAGTTGTTGTATGTGATTCTTTGTTTGGTATATTTCACTGTAAAAATATTTGTCAGTGAAAGATTGAACAATATGAATGAATTTGATTATGCCATTGTCAAAAGCCCCATGCATCACAATTCCTTGTTTTTAATCACTACTGTAAACCTTGCAGCCGGAGGGCATAGTTTTAATTTGGGTGTCTTACTAATGAAAAGAAAAAAATAATTGTTTTGCCAGGATTTAATAATAAGCAGTAAAATCAGCCAACCAGATTTTACCTCTGCATTCAATCTCTTTTTTATTATAAAACATTTTTGTCCTTTTTTTAGATTACAGGCGTAGATACTGAACATTTTACTAATAAATATTTCAGTTTGCTTATGGAGGCTAATGCTGTCATCTGAATATGGAATTATATTTCTTTCATGCTTCATTATCATTTCATGGTAGTAATGACAGTGAGGCGATGGAATATTTACAGGCTTTTCAGAAGACATTTATCCAATACATTCCCTGAAGGGCACCTAGGCTTAAAGATACATTATCCTTTTGTAAAGCTCTGCCCAGAATCCCAATTCCCGAGTCAGCCAATCAGAACTTCTTTTCCTCTGTCAACACTTAACACGTTGATGAAACTTCCCTCCCCCCAACCCCCAGGATGGGCCACTCACCCCAGAAGCCTAGGGGAATAGAGTCAGGAGAAATGGGACCGTGACCTCTGATGCCAGAGTCTGTGAAATGGGCGCATAATTCCTGCCTTCACCGTTGCCACGTGGGATGCCTTTGACCTTGGGCCTTGGGCACGACTGTTCCATTTCTGTCTGAAATGCGGCTGCTTCTTCCGTTTTCTGAGTGGTTTCCAGGACACTGGGATTGTTTGCCGTATGAAGTGATGCTTGCTGTTGGGGTGGTTGATGGCAACCACAGGCTTTTGGGGACCGAAACAGCGCTAACCTGTGGTTATAGGAGGGAGGGGGCCTAGAATAATGGTTCTTCTGAGAGAAGGGAGGGGACTGACCACCAGGAAAAGGCTTCTGGGGAGGGCAGAGGTTGCTTGTGTTCCTGCTCTGGTCCTTGGGGGCCGAGGGCGGGGCCTCCACAGTGCACCCTAACATCTGTGAGAGAAGATGTCAGACAATAGGGAGTGCTGGGGACTGCGGAGAACTGGCGAGCACGGGCCTTATTAAGGGGCGGCAGCAGTTCCTTGCTTCCTGTCAATCAAACACCGGCCCAGTGTTGTCAGGTCTTCTAATTTTTAAAGGGAAACCTGCAATCTAGATTTTCCTGTGAAAGCTCCTCATTTTTAAGTATCGGCAATTAATTTAAATATTTACAAACCACTGTGTGAACCAAACAAGATCGTAGGCTGTACTGAGACCAGTAAGCTGCCAGGTTTTGACCTCTACTCTGGGGATGCCAAGAGGACATCAGTGCTGTGTTTTGGGCGTGATGTACAGGCGGCAGGAGAGCTGTCTAACAGAAACTGCTTTAGCCTTGAAGCTCAGGTCCTGCTGCTCAGGTTGCCTACTGCACCAGGCCTGGGCAGTTGCGTGACAGTGAAGTTCTAGTTTTGCCCTCACTCACGTTGCCCTGGGAAATCCCAGGCTGCTGGCCACTTCCCTGGCGTCATGGTTCCCACTGCTAAATTTGACCACTGCTTTGGAAAGGCATTTAGTGGCTGATCTGATATGAACTTTGATCTCTTCCAAAATGTTTTTCCTGGACAAATGGACTTTTGTTGGGCCTGCATGGATGGTTCTCTCATCTGTACCGGTGTTGTCTTTGCTGCTTTGCCCCAGCTTTCGGAACCACTGGGCTTAAAGACCCTTCCTGAAGGGCACTGAGCTGTTTCCCAGCAAAGGCCTCCTTTGCGCCATTTCCCAGAGTTGAGTGACGGGAAGGAGGGCGGGATGCAGGACGTTGCAGGGGTGCTGGGTTTGCGCTGGTGTGCCTTAGCCCGATGCTTTGCAGGACTCTCCTCCTGAGGTCTTCTCCAGAGCCTGCAGCCCCGGACTGGTGCTCACGGGCACGTGGCAAAGGCATTCTTCTGTGACGCAGCCCAGGGCCTTTCTGCCTTCTCGTTACACCACTGTCGTGGCCGGGCGGAAGCTGGAGATCTGTCCAGGGGGAAGTAAGTGGTGTGTGGTGTGTGGTGGGGACCCAGGTGCAGCAGGTGACTTGGAGCCCGGTCTGCCGTTACTGCTGCTGCCCCGACAGGCGCGTGCCCTGGCCACCGTGATAGGACCACTGCTGAGGACAGGGTCCCCCAAACTTAAAATCCAGAAGAAAACGGTGAGAACAGAGTTTTCCCCTGGGAGAATGAAGATGCTGGTTCTCTCCGGCTTGTCCTTCTGCAGACGTGTCTATATTTAGGTTTCCATATGATTAAGAAACAACAAGATGTGGGAGTTTCTGGTCCATGGGAGAAGATGAGTCAGTCTGGCCACAATTGATTTGAAAATGCTTTCCTTCCCAACCCCTGCCCCGATTGCATTATGGTCTGTTCTGGGATTGCTGCCAGACCAGGTGGCAGAGCGGGACCTCCAAACCTCCACTTTCTCCTAGAGAAAGCCCCAGCCAGGCCGCGGTGAGGTGCTGAAGTTCTGTCTTCTGGGAGTAGGGAGGAAATTTTCACAAGGAATTGCATGGGCTCCGGTCTCTTGTGGTCTATCTTGGTGTCCTCCCATAACTCCAGTTGAGACCCCTCCAGTTTAGGCTGTTATATCCAGAGCCTCAGGATCCAGAGATAGGGGCTTCCCATCTACTCAGGAACAGTGGTTCAGATCTTCTCCAGTGGTTCGGGTGTTGGGCTTAGGACAAGGCGGGATGTTTAGGGAGGGGCCGGGTGGAGGGGTAGAGGCTCCTTTGTGTGGCTGTCGTGAGTTTGGAGCCTGCTTTTGCTCCCTTCTCCTTGGTCACACCCTGCGTCTTCCCTGAACAGTTTCACAAGGACACCCTGAAGAGGGTTGTCAGATGAAATACTAGACGTCTGCTTAAATTTGAATTTCAGATAATGAATAAATTTTTAGTATAAATACGTCTCAAATATACATGGGACGTACTAATACTAAAAATATTTTTAGTATATTATCTTAGCATTTAGTATGTAGTAAATTATCTTTTTAGCTTAAGTATGCTCCATGCATATTTGGAACATATTTATACTAAAAAAGCTATCCGTTGTTTATCTGAATTTCAAATTTAACCGGGCATCCTGGATTTTTAGCTGCTAAACACGGCGATCCTCACCCCAGTACTCTTGTGGGACGCCGTGTGCCCGGCTCCATAAGGCTGCTTGAGTAAGGGAAAGAGGTCTCACTCTGTTTGCATAGCTTAGAGCTGTCTCTTTGGAAGAGGGCTGGCAGGTACGCTGCAGTTTGATTGTACCTCCACAGATGCTCAAGCTAGTCCATGTTGCTAATCAGAGATCTCACCGGACTTCTGTGAGCTGAGTGAATTTCTGCTCCATTCATTCCTATACCTGTAGGATAACACAAGATGTCTTGCAGAATTCCTGTGCTAATGATTTCCCTGCACCCCCTCTGCCCAGCATCCACAAAGACCTCGCAGACATTGCATCTGTGAGTACCCAGGCAGGTGGATCACAGAATCACCTAGGAGCCAGGCAGGACTCGGTCCAGGTTTTGAGATCGACTCTGTTTCCCAGAGGGCTTGCCTGGCAGGGGAGGGTGGCAGCGAGGCTTCCTAGCAGGGTAGAAAGGTAGCAGACTAGCAAGTAGCAGGTGAGAAGCCTTCCCCTTTACTCCCTCTCCCCCCATATGTTTTATTTTTAGAATACAGACACCAACTGGAATGAAGAGGAAATAAAACTGGGCTGGGATCTAGAAACGATTTTGCCAAATGGCTGACGAGAAAACCCAAAGAATTGACAATCCAAAACATCTCCGAAATTTTACTCACTCCTGCTTGGGGGCGGTGCCGTTGTAACATAAAACCCAAATCGTGTCGACGGATGTACACAGTGGGCCCAATTGCCCTTGACCAGGAATTGAACTCATCACACAGGGGTCAGAGGGACTGAAGCCCTGGGTCTGGTGCTGAACTGAAGTACCTGGAGTGGGCGCAGGTGTGTCTGTCCCACTCCTGTGATGTTCTTCCCTCCCACACAGTTCTTTTTTGCCCAGGGTGTCCTGGTGCCAGTGCGGACGCCAACGTGAGTTACAGCAGCAGGTCACTGCTGTGTCAACAAAGGGCCCCTTTCCCGTGGGACTGGAGTTGGAAATCCTCCAGACCCAGCCCACTTAGAAGAGCTGGGACCTGGTGGGGTCCGAGGTCTGAGGTCCACCGTCCTTTCTGCCGTCCGCCTGACCACCCTGGCTTCTCCCAGGCCGGCAAGGAGAAGACACATCATATTTTTGACGTAGGGCTCCAATCACAAAAGGCAGAGACGGCTACTGCAAATGTATCGATTTGTTTTTTTCTCCATAGACCTGTGTGCTGTTTGTAGGTAGAGGGGAGCAAGCCTGCGAACAGAGTGGAATCTCCTTCTTAGAAGCCTGGGTTATCAAACTCATTAATCTACATGTCAAGAGGCTAGGAATGAATAATTGTGTGTAGAATTTATCTGCCAACATGATAGCTACTTTTCAGCTTTCTCCTCCGAGCCCCTTCCTCGAGCGCCCCTTATTATAGACGCTTTGTCTTCCCCATCCCAGCCTGCCGGGGCGGCGCGCCTGTGCCTCAGCCCTCCGAGGACAGTTGCTTTGAAACCTGACACGGTGAGGTCCTGCTGCTCTCCCAGGCCCTCGAGGGGGACGGTGGCTAATTAGGAACAAATGGAAAGCCCTCCCTGCCCCGTCACTTGCACTGCAGGGTCCTCCTTTTTTGATTTAGTGGGTAGAGGTGAGCAATGGGGGGTTATGGGGACCCTCACTGTCCTCTGCACCCCGTTAGAGCTGAGTGGTTTGGACAGGAGACGCTGGGGCCAGCTGGGCAGGGTGCTGGGCCTCCTGGACCCCTGGAGGATGGGGGCGGAGGTTCATGCCTTCATCCGCATCGGAGTAAAATCCACATGTGGGGAGCTCTGGGAACAGCCAGGCACAGAGAGGTTAGCCAAGGTACTCTCAGAGCTGAGGGGGACAGGGCAGGACATGGGGCTGGTGTGAGGTTTTACGACCACTTGGCTGATGCATTGGAAAAGTTGGAGGGGCGTCGGGAACCAAGGACGATCCTGCTGCCATCGCCCCTCTCCGGCTGTGGAGCGACAAGGTGGAGAAGAGGTCTTTGCCTCGCCCTCTCGTGGGGGTGCATCCACTGACTACTTTTCCCTGCGACCCCCGTGCCAGGAGCATCCCCGGGCAGCCTCTGCCCTGTCAGCTACATTTATGATGTGCTCATAATTAAATGTCCGCGGAGCTCGCAGCGTGCTGACCACAGAGGGGCCATAAGCAGTAAGATAAATGAGACCGGGAGATGTAATATTGCTTCACTTGTGGGCTTCAGCTGATGTTAAAGATTGTCAGTGATAATTATTAATATGTGACCTGGCTGAGTCTTTATGTGAACAATCACGATTTTAATAAAGTGGTAAACTCCACGGTCGCTGTGTCCGCACATTCTGCGTTTGACACACGCTCACTTTTCACGTTAGAATTTTAGAAGGGCCCTCCTTCCCTCTGTTTTGCAGTTGATATAATAACCCATTAGTGGAAACCCCGGTGGAAATGCAACTGACGTGAAGTCTGCTGACGAGAACGAGTCCAAGGGTGAAGGCCGGCTGGGTGAGAAGGGCAGGCTGAGAGTGTCGCCGGCAGCAGGTACCGCTGGCTCGTGCCTAGCACCGGGGGCGCGGCTCCCGCCTGCGGCTTGCACTGGTGCCCTGCCTGGAGCCCCCCAGTCTTCCTATAGCTTCTGTGTGCCTTGCTCTCAGCTCCCGCCTGCAACCCTTCTCAGACACCTGCTTTTGGGTGCTGGAGCTACCTGGCCAACAAGGAGAGCCAGAATTGCCCAGGGGAATTCTGCCTTTCCCCAGCACCCCCCGTGTGGTCCACAGCCAAGCACTGTCTGGAGCAGGGGGCAAAAGGCCCAGCTTTGCCCAGATGAGGAAGGGCAAACTTCAAGGCATCGTTTATGCTTTAGGAAATACTGTCTAAATAATCGAGATGTTGCTTGGAAAACTGAATTCGAGTGTTAAAAATTAACTTTTGAGAGAAGTCACATCATGTAAAAATGAGTAATAATCCACCCATAAAATCCCAGTTTATTTAATAAGTGAGGAGTAGCTGGAGAAGAAATAATAGCATGGGGCGTGGAGGAAGAGAATGAAAATGTATTAGCTACATTGTGTTAAAAGAGGAGAACTGAAAGATTCAACTGCCTTTCTGACCCCCAAATTAGAAAAATACAGGAGTTAAATGTAGGGGTTTGGCCGGGCGCGGTGGCTCACGCCTGTGATCCTAGCACTCTGGGAGGCCGAGGCGGGCGGATCGCTCAAGGTCAGGAGTTCGAAAATGTAGGGGTTACATAATACTTTGGAAACACTTAAAACGATTTATTACTTGAATTCTAAACTGGATCCTGTATATTGAAGACGATCACAAGGAAACTGGACTTCACGGGTCTAAGGATAGGACAGGAAACGGAACACATAAAAAGCAAGCGAGTGAACAAAATGGGCAACCCCAAACAACAAGATATACAGTACCTTGCAAAAGAAACCAGCAAATCATGGGAGCGGAATATTGACATCAGACAAAGCAGAATTGAGGGTAAAACCCCACGGCAGAGAAGCTGTTTTTACTGAACGGCATGTACTTAACACCGGAGTTCTATCACTTGTTAATCTTTTCCCACATTTATTCAATGAGTACTGGGCCAGGAGCTGGGATCTCAGTGTTAGACAGGTCAGATGTGGTTTCTCTGTTCGCGGGGCTTACAGTCTCGTAGACTAAACTAGTTGTGAATCCTAACATGGCAAATAACATCGCAGTGAAATGTAGCAAGCACGATTGCTAGGATGTAGGGAGAAAATAATGACACACAGGATTTAAACGACACAACGAACAACTTCGTACTAACAAATTTACGGTATGCGTTCTTTAGACACAAATGTAAATCACTTGCACAAATTGATAATGTATTAGGCCACAAAGGGAATCTCAGAAATTCTAAGAAGTAGAGATCGTGTAATCTTCATTGTCTGAACAAATGCGAAAAATAACTAAAGGGGGGATTAAATAAATCTTCACAGTCATAAATATAGAAACACTTATAAAAAAAGTCTTGGTTAATATGGAAATAAAAAGTGGAGATTACAAACTGTTTAGAAATAAGCAGTAGAGCATTAAATATTAAAACCTGTGAGATGTAGCCAAAGCAGTTATCAGAGGAAAATTTATGGACTTCAATGCATACATTAGAAGATGAGAGAAATTGAAATCAAATGGACCAAGCATAATATTTAGGATACTAGAAAGAACAAAAAAATTAAATCTCCAGAAAATAGAAGGAAGGGATTAATAAAGATAAAAACTGTCATTGATAAAATAAACAAGGATAACAAAGCCAGTAGAATTGATCGATAAAATCTTCAAGTTTGGTTAAAAGAGAGAGAGAGAGTATAAATAAACAGCATCAGCAATGAGAAAAGGGGATATAATTGCAAATACAGAGGGAATTATATTTTATAAGATAGTATCTTTATATTAATACATGGAAAAGTAGATGAAATGCATGATTTTCTAAAAAACGTATATATTAACAAAATTAAATCAAGAAGTAATAGAAAGTCTAAATATGCTATTTCTTTCTTTCTTTTTTTATTTTTTTTTGTAGAGATGGGGTCTCACTATGTTTCTCAGGCTGGTCTTGAACTCCTGGCCTCAAGCGAGCCTCCCAACTCAACCTCCCAAAGTGCTGGGATTACAGGTATGAGCCACTGTTTCCAGACTAAGTATGCTGTCTCTATTGAAGAAATTAGAAAGCTAGTCAAAGGTACACACTTACGGAAAACATCAAGCCCAGATGGTTTTATATTTAGTTCTACAACACCTTCAAGAAATTGTAACATGATTCTTATGTTATAAATTGGGAAGATACTATGAGCCTAGTGTAACTTTAATATTAAAATCGTAACAGAAGGGAAAGCATTTTTTTTTCAAAATTATTCTATTGTGACAAGCAAACAACCCCCCCTGCCCAAATGTTCTTCCACATGAAAACTAGAAGAAAACTTCCACTATCAAAGTAAAGAGACCTACTAGAAATCTATAGCAGTGTGGAAACCATAAGAAATACTTCTGTTTTAGGCACAAGCATGACAAAGTTTTGTATCACTTCTATATTCAATATTGCGTTGGCGTTCCTAGCCAATGCCATAAAATAAGACAAAATTAAAAAGGCATGAAAATAACGGAAAGAAAGAGATTATAGTGTCATTTTGGTTTTTTCAACCAAGCTCCCTAGAAAGGACAAGCCAATCAGTTGAGAAACCATTAGATCTAATAAGAAAGTATGGTAAATTGGCCCTGTATGAAATAAACATATGAAAACCAACAGCTTTTGATATACCAGTATTATCTCATTAGAAAAATAGACAAAATTACCCAACTGACATAGCGATAAAAACTATAAAATATCTAGGAATAAACAGATTATTGAGGGGCAGATAATAGACCTGAATAAATGGAGATATATACTTTAATTTTGGATGGGAATGCTTAATATTATAAAGATATATATTCTCCCCAAATTAATCTATACAATGTCTGACAACGCTTATGTGAAACTTGACTAGCTATAAAATTTGTGGAGTCAAAATTTATATATTATAAAATTTATATGCAAGAGTAAATGTATGAGAAGAGCTAAGATAATTTAGAAGAAAAATAAGAGGTGGACCTGCCTTACTAACTATCAAGACATATTAGGAAGATATATTAATTAAAGCAGGATGGTATTGGTGCTAAATATTTAACTAGAACAATATAGTAAGAGTCCAGAAACAGACCCCTCTGTATATGTGTATTCTTTTGTGAAGACAATAGGCATTTCATAATAGTGGGGGAAAGAATAGATTGTGTAAAATACTGTGTAAAAAATTAAATACTATTTGGAAAAATAAAATTATATTTTTGACATTATGCCAGTCTCCAAAGTAAATTCCAGATGGATTAAAGAGCTAAATGTTACACAAAATAAAACCTGCCAACTTAGTGAAAGAAAATATACTGTGTAAACTACAAAAGAAAATATTATAACTTGTCCAAATAAAATTACAAGCGTCTATATGACAAAGACATCGTAAGCAAAAAAGACGCTATAAACAAAATTAAACGAGCACACTCTGGTGGAAAATATTTACGACGTTTTATTTTTTTATGTTTGGGCATTTTATTTAGGAAATTTTTCCATAGTGAGGTCACAAAGATATTTTCCTCTATTGTATTCTAATTACAGTTTTTGCAGTCACATACAGATTACTAACCCGACTGAAATGGACTGTTGTTTATGGTATCAGGTAGGGAGAGATACGACACCATTTTTTTCCCCTTACGGATTCCCAACTGTCCTCACGCCATCTGTTGAAAAGTTCATTTATCTTCCACAAATTTTCAGCAGCACCTTGGTCATCTGTCAAGTGACAAATGTATGAGTTTGTTTCTAAGCTCTCTGTTCTATTCTGTTTCTCTAATTATTAATCCGTGTTAATACCACCCGATTTTAACTCGTATAATTTTGTAATGAATCTTGATATCTAGTAGGGCAAGTCCTCGAATCTTTTTTCTTCTCCCTTAATAGAATATCTGGACAATTTTTTGACTTTTGAACCTCAAAATAAATTTTAGACTCAGCATGTGAATTTAAACACACATACATGGTGAAAAAGGAAACCTTGTTGATTTTTTTTATATGTCATGACCAAGTGATTTATCCTAGGCATGTAAAACTGGTTAGCATTTGAATATCAATCAATGTAACACACTATATATCAACAAGTGAAAGAGGAAAAATTGCATGATCATGTCAGCCGATGAGGAAAAAGCCTTTGACAGAATGAAACGTGTTTTGCCCATTTCCTAATTGGCGTCTTTGTTTTTTACTGCTGAATTTTCAGGGGTTTTCATATATTTGAGATACTAGTCCTTTGGCAGATACGTGGCTCACAAATATTTTCTTTTTAGTTTTTGAAGTTAAAGTTTTTTTTTTTTTATGGTCAGAAGGGATTCTGGTTTCTTTTAATAAAAATTTATTTCAGAATATTATGGGGGCACAAACATTTTGGTTACATACATCACTTTCCTACAGTTTCAGTCAAAGTTATAAATGTGCCCATCACCTAGATAGCGTGCCTTGTACCCACTAGACGTGAATTTACCCATCCCCTCCTCCCCACCCCAGCTGTTTGATTTCCGATGCGTGTTACTTTCATATGTGCACATAAGTGTTGATCAATTAGTTCCAGTTTAACGGTGAGTACATGTGGTGGTTGTTTTTCCATTCTTGGGATATTTCACTTAGCAGAATGGGTTCCAGCTCTATCCAGGGTAATACAAGAGGTGCTGTATCACTGTTGTTTCTTGTGGTTGAGTAGAACTCCATGGTGTACATATACCACATTTTATTAATCCATTCATGTATTGATGGGCACTTGGGTTGTTTCCACATCTTTGCAATTGTGAATTTTGTTGTTATTAATATTTGAGTGCAAGTGTCTTTTCTATAGAATGTCTTTTATTCCTTTGGGTAAATACCCAGTAGTGGGATTTCTGGATCAAATAGTACTTCTACTTTTAGTTCTTTGAGGTATCTCCATACTACTTTCCACAGATGTTGTACTAGTTTGCAGTCCCACCAGCAGTATATGAGTATTTCTATCTCACTGCATCCACGCCAGCATTTTTTTTTTTAGTGTCCTTAGGCTACTTTATTTTCTTTATGGAGAGAATGGCACTTAACATTATACATCAAGTTATTTCATTTATTTAATAGTAAATTTATTTATTTACCTATTTAATTTATTTTTGAATCAAAAGTTGTTTGTCAAATCTCAAACAAGAAGCAGTACGATTACTCAAAGTTCGTGCCTAAGCTACTGACACAGTTTTGCCATCTTAACTGTGGCTTGCTTGTGACAGAGTCCGTTTTCTTCCTGATTCAGGCTTGGGAGGTTGCATGCTTCCAAGAATTTATCCATTTCCTCCACATTTTCTTATTTATGACAGTAGACCTGTTCATAGTATTCATGGATGGTATTTTGTAATTCTGTGGTATCAGTTGTAATGTCTCTGTTTTCATTTCTTTCTTTCTTTCTTTCTTTTTTTAATTCAGGATACTATGGGGGTACAAACATTTTGGCTACATGAAATGCATTTGCTTTGCTCAAGCCAGGGCCCCAAGCATGTCCTTCACCCATACAGTGCACTCCGCTTCCATTAGCTGTGGGTTTACCCACCCCACCTGCTCTACCCCCCACTCCCCCAACCCCCGATACCTGACCCGCACCCAGTGAGTATCACTACCATGTGAGCACCTTAGTGTTGATCAGTTAGTACCAGTTTGGTGGCGAGTACATGTGGTGCTTGTTTCTCCATCCTTGTGATACCTCACTTTGAAGGATGGGCTCAATCTCTATCAAGAATAATGTAAGAGGTGCTGGGTCACCATTGTTTTTTGTGGTTGAGTAGAACTCCATGATATACATATACCACATTTTATTAATACACCCATGGATTGATGGGCACTTGGGTTGTTTCCACATCTTTGCAATTGTGAATTGTGCTGCTATAAACATTCGAGTGCAGATGTCTTTATTATAGAATATCTTTTTTTCTTTTGGATAGATGCCCAGTAGTGGGATTGCTGGATCAAATGGTATTTTTCTTTTTGGTTCTTTGAGGTATCTCCAAATTACTTTCCACAGGGGTTGTACTAATTTGTAGTCCCACCAGCAGTGTAAGAGTGTTCCAATCTCTCCACATTGACGCCAGTATTTGTTATTTGGGGACTTTTTGATACAAAGAGGCCATTCTCACTGGAGACCCTTCCTCTGTTGAAATAGGTGAATTTAGTGCTGTAAATTTTCCCTAAGCATTGCTCTGACTGCATCTTTATTTTGATATGTTATCTTTATTTTGATATGTTATATTTTTGTTTTTATTCAGTTATGTGGGGTTTTTTTTTTTTAAGTTTAGTTTCCTTTGCGGCTTCCTCTTTGATGCATAGATTTTTTGAAGTATGTTACTTAATTTCCACGTGTTTAGTGATTTTCCTATTATCTTTCTTTTGTCTTTGTTTTTTTTTTTTCCCCCTCTTTTCTGATTTCTAGTTTGATTTTGCTATGGTCAGAAAGCATATTTTGTGTAACTTAAATTCTTTTATGTTGGTTTGTTTTATGCCCCATGATTTAATTTATCTTGGTGAATTTTCCATAGGCCCTTTAAAACATGTATATTCTGCTGTTCTGGGGTGGAGTATTATATATTTGCCAATGAGATCCTGTTGGTTGATTGTATTTTTCAGATCATTTCTAGTCTTCCTGATTTTCTGTCCAGTGGTTTTATCAGTTGCTGAGGGTTTGAAGTCCCCAATTATAATTGTGGATTTATGTATTTCTCTTTTCAGCTCATCAATTTTTGTTTCATGCATTTGACGCTTTGTCGTTATGTATACATCTATGATTATTATATCTTCCTGGTGCATTGACACTTTTGTGAATATGTAATTTCCTTCTACTTGTAGTAATTTTCTTTGCTCTGAAGTCCACTTTTTTTGGATATTAATGTAGTCATGTGTTCTTTTTAGACATTAATGTTTTCATGGTATATATTTTTTCTGTTCTTTTATTTTCAACATAATTATGTTGTTGAATTTGAAGTGGTTACTTATAAACAGCATGTAGTTGGGTCATGATTTTTCAATCCACTCTTCCAATCTCTTTTAACGGGGTGTTTAGGTCATTTGCATTCATGGTAATTATTGATATGTTAGGCGTTAAGTCTGACATTTTTATCTCATTTTGTTTTCTATTTGTTTCCTCTGTTTCTCCATTCTTGCCTCTCTATGAGTTACGTGAGTACTTTTAAGAATTTCGTGTTGATTTATTTATTGTGTTTTTGAGTATTGTGTTTATTTTGTATAGTTTTCTTAGTTGTTGCTGTGGATATCACGGTATCAATAGGTGGCCTATCATGGTCTATAATATCAATATTTCACCACTTTGAGTAAAGTGTGGATAATGTACTTACATTTAGGTCCTCCCTTTTAAAAAAATATTTCCACTTTTAAATATCATTGTCCTGTATGGTAGATGGTGTTAATAGTTTTTGTTTCAATCATCACATGTGATTTAGGAAACGCATGAGGAAAAGGAGAGTCTATTGTATTGATCTACATTTCTGGCCTTTCCATTGTCTTTTCTTCTTTCTTGATGTTCCAAGATTTCTTTTCTTATTGTTTCCTTTCTAGTTGAAGCACTTGATCAAGCCATATTTTATGGGAAGGTCTGTTAGTGATAAGTTCTTTTAGTTTGCCTTCATCTGAGAATTTCTTTCCTCTTCATTCCCAAAGGAAAGTTTTGTTGGGTATAGAATTCTCAGTTGACATTTCTTTTCTTTCCACATTTGAAAAATGTTGCGCCACTTCCGTCTGCCCTCCAGGGTTTCGTATGTGAAATCTTATGTCATCCAATTTGGTGTTTTCCTTAGGTAATGTGTTGGTTTTCTCTTGTAGCTCTCAAGATTTTCCTTTGTCCTTAGATGTATCTTGGCATTGCTTTTTGGTTTTATGCTCTTTGGGGTTTGTCACCTTTTTGAATCTGTGGGTTAATCTATTTTGACAAATCTGAGAAGTTTTCAGCCCTATTTCTTTGGATGTTCTTTCAGCCTCACTATTTTTCTTTTCTCCTGTGACTCTAATGATATAATTGTTACATATTTTGTTATTGTTATCAGGCCCACAGGTCCCTGAGTCTCTGTTCATTTTTTTTCAATCTGTTTTCTACGTGTTGTTCAGAATCGGTAAAATCCACTTGTCTGTCTTCAGGTTTTCTGATTTTATTATCTGCGGTCTTCACTCAATATTGAGCCTCTCCAGTAAGTTTTTTTTTCTGTTATTGAATTTTTCAGTTCTATAATTTAGTTATTTTTAATAAGTTATGTTTCTTTACTGAATTTTGATGATTTTTCTAATTTTTCATTTGTTTCAAGAGACTGTGTAATTGCTTGTTGCACCACTTCTATGATGGCTACTTTAAAACCCTTGTCAGTTAATTTTAACATCTAACTCATCTCAATGTTGGCATCTATGGATTTTCTTTTTTTTTTCATTCAACTTGTGATTTTGCTGGTTCTTGGTATGATGGGTGACTTTCAATTGTGTACTTAACATTTTGGCTGTTATTTTAGGAGACTGTGGTTCCTATTTAAATCTTTCTTTTTAGCAGGCAGTCACCCTGTTTAGATTTGGCATGCAGGCCCTGGCCTACTTTTATGGGCTATGGTTCCAATGACAGTCTAATTTTCGGAGTCTATGTGGTGTTATTTTGATCTACTTGGTTTATCTCCTGCCACTGGGGCTTCCATTGGTCCCTATATGGGCTTGATTGGGAAGTAGAAGCATTTTCAGGCTGGGGCCATCTGGTAAATCTTGTTGGGGAAGGGTCTCCTATTAACAAAGAGCACTTCCCTGGCTGGGTGCTTGTGTGGTGGGTTCCCTCCTGCTTGTGGGGGATGGAGAGAAATTCCTGGGCCATGTGGTTGTTATGGAAGGGTCCCCTTACCAGTGGCCTTCTGGCTTCATAGTATCTCTGGGTTGGAGAGGGGAACCAAGGCCCTGTGGGGAAAGAGATGTCTTGCTGGTCCAGGGCTGCATGTTACGATGCGATCCCTGTTGCTAGTGTCTTTGGGTGGGGGACAGGAGTCTCAGACCCAGCACCTCAGTCAATTTTCAGCCCTTTTTTGTAGCTCGTGCCCCTGTATTGGGGCGGGGGATGCTGTCCCATGCTGAGTGAAGGCTCAGGTCATCCTGGCACTGTACTCATGAACGTTACCTCTCCTGCAGGCCAGCGCCTGTCCATAATGGTGCTTAACTCATTAGCCATGGAAAGGAAGGGGTTAGGGGTGACTCACTTGACTTCTTCTGAAATCATTTCTTAACCAATGCTCTGTGGGTGCTCTGGGGATGCCCCAATCAAGCTTGGCGTATGCTTGGTACACCTTGCATCATTTCCTGTGCTTCTTTTCTGGATGTGTGTTTTTGTTATCATGCCTCTGGTCTGCCAAGAATAACTCTTCCTTTATTCCAGTGCAGTTTAGAAGGATATATGTATACATATTTGATTTCTAAGGATTTTGAGAATAGAAGTTTAGCTTATTATTTTCATCTAATCCTTTTTAGTGATCTACGTTTTCTCAAATTTTCTAAAATAAACATGCATTGCTTTTATGATCAGTAAAACTCATTAATATTATTGAAACTCTTTTTCTCATGGCTGTTTAGTGAGCATCATGCTATGGGTGAGTGTTCAGTGGCCTTCCTTTGGGGAGATTACAGAGAGGTAAGTATGCGTGCTCTTTGGAAAAGATCTCTCAGGCATGTGGCAGGCATGTTCACTTTTCTGGGGGTGCTAAACTGGGACCCCCAGCTGCAGGGCTGGGTTTAGCCACCACGAGGGCACGTGCGACTGTGGAATGTTGCTCCAAGGTCTCGCAGGAGGGGTGAATCCTTCCCTTTCTTAAATTGCCAGCGTGTGCAAAATGCTAACACCACACATTTAAGTGACGTATAGATCAGAACAGAATCATAGCTTGATGACATAAATTAAAGTAATTATATTCATTAGCATGATAAAAAATATGCAAACAAATGTTTATTAAATGCAACCATACATCAACTCCAAAGGCTTTGGCGTTGTTTATGTCTTTGTTGCTCTAGCATTTTGTCAAAGGTGGCCTGTCATACTGAACCTAATTGACACTAATAGCGGTGGAGGGAGGCGGAGCCAGCTCAGAACATCCCCTGGCTGTGCACGCACTGGAGCACTGGGGACTCGCTACCCGGCCTCACTGAGTCTTCCCGTAGCGGGCCCTGAGGAAGGCGCGGGAAAGGAAGCCCGGTCTCCTTACACCTGATGGACAGAGGGCTGCCCACCTCATCGGTATATTTTAGGATGGACACAGAAGGGTCCAGAGGCACCTCTTCCTATCAGTACCTGATACAACACTTGCCACTAAAAGGGAACCATTTTCTGTAAGGTTGGATGTGTCTTCCCAGCTGCTGGTGACTCTCTGGCAAGTGGAGGCACTTGTCTGTTCTGGGGCCTGTCGTGGAGATGGGAAACAGGCTGTCTTGCAGGGAGGCTGTTGTACTTTTGCCTTGGGTGGGTTCTTGCTGGGGAGCCTGGCGGGCTGCTCTGATGAGACATCTCCCTTTTGCCAGAAAGCATGTGAGTCACACCCACAAGCACAGTCACAAAAAGAGCCAGGTCCCTTAGCTGCGATGCTCAGGCACGTTGAGACTCTTGCTTTGGCCTTGAGGGCTGATGCGCCCAGCCCCGCCCTTTGTGGGCAGTTATTGCCATTGTTTACCATGCCCGGAGTGGGCACTTAGAAGGAGCCGGGCTGGCTGCAACTGAGCTGCCTGTCTGTCTGTCCGTCCATCCAACACGGGATGAGTGTAATGCAAGGCGGTGCGTGGGAAACGTCAGGCAGTGGTGGAGGAGGTAGGAACAGGAGAGCTGGTCCAGGGCCTTAGGCTGGAGCCAGTAGCCGCCCTTCCTCAGCGCTATTTGTCTACCTCTGCTTTATACTCTGAGTTCCTCGAAAACTGCAGCCCCAGGAGGAGTTGGCTCTAGCTGCCGGCAGGCTGTGCTATCATTCGGTCTCACCCACTCTTTGTGATCCCGGTTTAGCTCCTGGACAAAAGGGGCAAGTGAGCGGTTCAAGCCACATCTCGGTTCTGCCTTCCTTAGCCCTCCTTGTCCTTGACGGCCAGCAGGTGACAGAGACCGGCTTTGTGTCAAGGTTAACTTTGTAGCTGTCGCCGGTGCCCGTCCATCTAACTTTAGAGGAAAAACGAGACGATACTTCTTCCTCTCTCAGGATCCATGCTGTTCCTTCCATCTCATGAAAGAAGTAGGAAGTGGAGGTGCTGGAATTTTTGAGGCCAGCAGCAGCGGCTGTCAGGAGAAGGTGGTCTGGGGTCTCCGAGGCTGCCGCATGGGGGACTTGGGGGGCCTCCAGAGCTTGCCTGGCCTGCCCCAGGCCCTCAGGGCCGGCCACTGCGAATCCTGGTTTCTCTCCCCTAAAAAACGGAGCCCGTGTAATTTATCTCTGTGGGGTGGTTGATGCTGGGAGGGAGAGAACAGATGTTAGGAAAACAAAGGCAGGCGTACCACTTTTGTTTCTGAGCCAATGGTGATCAATTCTGTATACTTTACTGCCTTGTCCATGTTTTGGGGATGGATATTTCAAGCCATTTCAATCAAAAGTGGTGCCACTCTAGGCTCTAAACAAAGGCCTAGATTTATTTTTTTTCTGGCAGCACAATCCTCAAAGATTACACTTGCTGAAACATTTTTAGCCACGTCAACATTCCTTAGGAAATACAAATATGGGCATTATTTCATGGAGATGGCACTGGGTAATATAATAAAATGGATTTATTTCATCTTAATTTATTTAAAATGTGCATAGACAGAACTGGGATAAAATCCATGAGATGAAATATCTCGTTTGCATGAATATATTGAAAAATTCAGCCACCTTCTAAGCCAAAAAAAGAGGCAACTTTTTTTTTTTCCACCCTCAGAATAATAAGAAGAATAGGTGCTCTTTTTAAAACAAGAAAATATAACCTCGACAGAGAGAGGTGATTCACGTCCCGCAGTCCCCGTGAAGGTGCGAGGGATGGGTGTGGACGGCGGCAGGTGCTCTGGGGCTGAGGAATCGGGAGAGCCAGGATGGGACACGGCGGGGCTGGAAGGCGGTGTGGGTGGCCTGCGTTCCTGAGGGGGTGGTCGCCAGGGACGCAGCCTCAGCCCCAGCCCCGCCCTCCCCGGATTCTACCACGTCTCCGAAGCACCTAATGGCGGAGACCGTTGCAGGTGCACCTCTGCCTTTGGGGCTGCAGCGTAGCATGCCCTTCGTCAGGTGCCGCCCCCAGGGCTGCCGTGTGTGGGACGCGCTGTGGACGCCGCCTTCATCTGTGACGCTGTGAAGCCGAGGGCCCGGGGCTCAGTCTGGGCTTCTCGACATAGCAACTGCGAGGCTGGGAAACCGTTTCCACTCTCTGACCTTCATTCGAGGCCGCGTACGTGGAGGCCGAGTCTGATGACTTGGGTTCAAATCTGGGCTTTGCACAAGCTGTGTGATCTTGTGCAAGTTTCTTAACCTCTCTGGGCCCCATTTACAAAATCAACTTGAGAGTGGAACCTACTACGTATGGGTGTTATGAATTTTACATGCAATGATCATGAAAAGCATAAGACTTAGAACGTGCCTGAGTTATAGTTAGCATCCAAGGAATGTTAGTTGTAAAGTTTTCCGATCAACAGAATGGAAATAATCTTTTCATTTCATAGGGAAGATCAGTAGCTGCTATTATTGTCGACCCAGAGGTTACGCACGAGGAGTTGGTGCGGCCCCCGGAGGACAGGCTTTAACAGGACCGGCTGTCACGGCCATGCCGGTGGCCTGGAAGGAACTGAGGTTCTGCACAGGTTGACTCCTCAGACAGCAAAGAGCTTGGAGCTTAATCCAGAGAGCTTATGTTTGGGTCCTAGTTCCAGCCTTCCCGTGCTCTTGAGTCTGTGCGATGGGCTTTTAATACCTGCTCCACCTGCTTGCTGAGGTTACTGTGGAGATTAGCTACGGCAGAGGGCTTCCCAAAGGAAAGGCATCATCGTGTAGCCGTCTCTCTCGTGGCCACGCCTGCCCACGCTCCCCACCACCGTCCCAGCTCCTGTCTGCCCTCCTCAAGCTGCCTGGGCTGTGCGGAGGACGTCCTTGCCTCGTCCTTCACTGAAGGGATAGCAGCCACAGGTCACAAATGCCTTCATCTTCCTACCTCCCGTCCTCTGCAAAACCACCAGTTTCCTCTTCTCCCCCTCCCTGTTGGTCCCCGTCTCCCTCCCCTGGAGTTTCGCTAGGGCTGTGCGTGTTCACGTTCTCTGAGCTCCTCTCTCCTGCATCCCCCATCCCTCCTTCTCACCTGGAAGGTCCACGGTAGTTTCTCCGTCGGTTGTAATAGCTCCCATCTTTCCAAAGCGTCGTTCTAGACCTCACCTCTGCCCCCATTCATTTTCTTATGTTTTAAATCTCCTTAAAAGGAGTGGAAGGTCACAAGAGAATCGTCTCCATGGCCCTCCGGCATCTCTCTGCTTCCCATTCTCTTGTTTAACTTGTAGCGGCTGGGTCTGTGCCTGCCCCGCCTGGCAGCCACTGTGTCCCCACACTGGGACACTCGTCACCTGTTCTCTTTTAATGTCAATGTCAGTCTCTGTCTCTCTTTGCGTCAACACAACCGGCCTCTCTCTCCCCTTTAAAGCTCTCTTCTCCCCACCGCGTGACACCTCTGTCACCCGCTCTTCTGAAGGTCCCTCCCCGTCTCTGCCTTTTCTGGCCTCCTCGGTGGCTCATCTTCTTTTGTGCAGCTACAAAATGCTGCACTTCCCTGGGAACTTAATAACGGACCCTCTTCTCTTCTCCACTGTTGTCTCAGCTGGTCGTGTCCTTGGTTCTAAAGTCCTTTTACATACACATCATCGTAAATTTTTCTTATCTACAGCTACTATCTTCTCTCTGAGCTCTGGACTCCCATTTCCCGCTTTCCCGGAAACTCCCGTTCAGACTCAAGGGCATCTCAGTGTAATATGTCCACATTTGAACTCCTGACCCTCCCCCAAAACGTACTTTCCCTCAGTCTTCACTGCCTCAGTAAGTGGCACCTGTATCTACCCCACTGCTCAATCCCCAAACCTGGTTGTTACCCTTTTTTTTTTTTTAAAAAAAAATTAATTTATTGATGTATATTTCACACAGCACAAAATTAACGATTTTGACACGAACAACTTGGTGACACGTAGTACATTTACGATGTTGTACGACCGTCCTCTCTATGTAGCTCCAACACATTTCCATTCTTCTAAATAAAACCCCAAACCCATTAAGCGGCCGTTCCCCATTGACCCCTCCTCCGAGTCCCTGGCAACTGCCAATCTGAGCTCTGTCTCTAGGGATTTACATGTTCTGCATATTTCATATAAATGGGGTCGTCACATGTGACCTTTTGTGTCTGGCTGCTTTCACTGAGCGTAGTGTTTTGGAGGTTCATCCACGTTGCAGCATGTCTCAGTACCTCATCCCTTTTTGTGGCTCAATAATATTTCATCGGATGTATATGCCACAATTTGTTTATCCTCTCACCTGTTAGTGATGGCAGTTTGGGGTATTTTCACCTTTCAGCCGTTGTGAACGGTGCTGCTGAGGCCAGGCGTGTGTATGTGTTTGTTTGAGTACCTACTTTCAATTCTTTTGGGTCGTAAGGTAATTCGACGTTTAACTGTTTTCACATTGGCCGCACCATTTTCCATTCCCACCAGAAATGTACGAGGGCTCCAATTTCTCCACCTCTTCCCCAACACTTGTTATTTTCCATTAAAAAATGTTTTCTGTGATAGCCATCCTAGCGGGTATGCAGTGGTACCTCATTACGGCTCTCATTTGCATTTCCCTTGTGACTGGTGACGCTGAGCATCTTCTCGCGTGCTTGCGGACGGGTCGTTTGTTAATCTTTTGGGAGAAATGTCTGTTCAAGTCCTTTGCCCGTATTTAAATTGGGTTGTTTGGCTTTTGGTTGTTGAGTTGTAAGAGTTCTTTTTATATCCTGGACACCAGACCCCCTTGTCAGATAGATGAGTTGCAAGTCGTATCGCTGAAATAATCCCTGGTCGCTGTTCTTAACCCTGGCTCTTCCTGAGACTGACACTCGCCCGGCCTGCAGGGCCCACTTAGGATACGTCCTAATCCACCCACTCATCCCATCTTCGCCCTCCGCCCCCGTTACTTCTCACCTGGATGGTGCTGCAGTTTCTAATTTGTCTCTTTGCCTCTGCCCTTGTTCCCTTATAATCTAGTCTCTACCCAACAGCCAGAGTGAGCTTTAAAACTGTGACTCAGACTATGTCCTGCCCCCCAGTTGCAGACAATCAAGCTCAGGAGACAGATAGGAAAAAAACAAGCGTCCTTGGTCTGTTACGTGAAGGAAATGAACAGGGTACGTAGCGTCAGGGAGAGGAAGGGTGGGTTTCCGCGGGCGGCTGGGGTGGGCCCCCGAGGAGGAGCTGAGAATGCAGGAGGGAGGACAGCTGGCTGAACAAGGGCCGGGAGAGGAGCCTTCCAGAGGGAGTGGGAGCTGCAAGGGAGTAGGCCCCGGGCTGCGTTCCAGAGGCAGCCGGACCTCTCTGTCTCCCAGAGAGGGAGGTGGAGGAGGAGAGAGGAGAGGCGGGCAGGGGCAGCTGCAGTCTGGAGTCAGTCCTGTGTTTTCTCGTGTGCGTGTCTGGGTTTTGCACCGAGAGCTCCATGAGCACGCACACCCATCCTGTCCACCAGGAGCGTGCACCAGCTCCTGGCCAGTGCCTCTGCCAGAGTAGGTGCCGAGTAAATATTTATGAATGCTGAATGAATATTATTGCTATTAATGAGATTAACTAGATCTCCAACCCCTCGCCTTGTTTATATTATCCATGTTCTTGCTGAGCCCTTTGTCTCCCAGCCATGCCAAAGAGAGGCTCCGGCTCGGCCCTGGCTGAATCACCGCACATCTCGGTGTGGAGTCGTCTGCACTGCATCAGTGAGTCATTGCTGTGCCTCTGTTTCTCCCAGGGGACTGCTGGCTCTGCAGCAGAAACTCTCCCCTCCAGTTTTCACAGAGTCCTCAGAATCCACTGGAAGCTCGATAACAATTCCTACAAAATGCCTGAGTAGTATTTCTAAGTCAGAACGGCTACGTTTGTCCTTCCAGTTTTACCGGCTGCCGGTGGCCAGCGTCGGGGGGACCTATCCACAGGCCTACGTCTGTGTGACCGACGGGAAGGCTGCATGGTTTTTTACATGCAGGGGGACGTCTAGACAGGTCCATCTTTTGTGCATTTGGTGTGGAATCTTTGTGAGGCACGGGGGGCCCCGGAGAAGCTCGGATCCAAAACGGCTTCAGCAGATGAGACCCTTGCCAGGGGAGTCTGTGTTGTAATGGGATCTTCATGTCGGTGGAATCTTTATTAACCCAGGGCCAGCCCTGTTTTTTCCACATGAAATTAATTTATTGGCTGTTCTTAGACGACATTTGGCTCCCACTGCTGGTTGTACATCCCGGCCTCTTTTGGAAAAGATTTAGTGTTTTTAAGAACCAGTGTCTTGTGGTTCTTCTGTGGTGTTTGGCTCGATTGAGTCCGTTGGCTTCCTTGAGGGGAGAGTGCCGACCTGGGGCTGTACACGTCCTTGGGCGTGCACACACGTGTGCCACGCAATGCCACGCGGGTCACGGGTGTGCACTGAAACCAGACAGAGCCCGGAAGGCTGTGGTGGGCTGGTGGCATAATGTCGGCAGACGAAAGAAAAAGATGGTTGGAAAAATATATGTCAAGCTGTCTTTACTGTTGTAATTACTCAGACCCAACAGCAGCTCGGCATGTATGTAAGAGGGCACGCTCGGAGCCAGACTGCCTGGATTCGAACCCCGCCTGTGTACTCCAGGGCATGTCACTCCATCACTCCGTGCCTCGGTTTTCCCCCTTGCAAAACGGGTGTCATGAAAGTGCCTCGTGGAGTTGTGGGCGGATTCAATGAGTCAATGCATATCCCCACTTGCAACAACGCCTGGCACATGGTAAGCATGTCAGCCAGTGGGGTCATTACGACCTCTACGTGATGTCCTGCCTTCTGACGGGCTATTCGCAGCACGGGTAAGAAGGCCTTCCCCACGCCTCTTGTACCACTTGATCTAAGTAGGCTAAACGTTGGATATTTATTTATGTTCCATCTGGCTCCCAAATGAGTCACCGCGGGATCCTTGCAGCAGTGCCGACAGGACCCTTGCTGAGTTTCGTCAGCATGTGTGGTCTGGCCCTGTCTGTGTGCGCTCACGTAGCCTGCCTTCCCCAGGCCCACGCTCCTGGTCCTACCCACTCCTCGGGACCCAGTTAAAACCCCAGCTCCTCCACGAGAGCCCCAGGCTCCAGCTGCGATGTCTGTCTGCTCCGGTTTGCTCCGGAGTTAGCCCTGAAAGGCAGAAGGGGTGGGGGTCTCAGTGCCCCCAGATCCTCTCAGACTGCCAGGCCCCCCCGGGGCTTCTCCAGGTGCTGAACGGGTGGGGTCTCCTTGTCATGTCTGTCGAATTTGGGGGGAAAATCCATTTTGAGAAGAAGCTTCTTACCACCCGTTTTTAAAATGCTCTTTTAACAAATTTATTCACTTTTTTTTTGTTCATGTGTGGTAAAAAGTCACTTTTTTGGGGTGTTCTACGAGTTTAGACAAAAGCAAACAGCCACATAATCAGCACCACAATCAAGACACTGAGCAGATCCATCAACCCCCGGATTCTCTTACTGTCCCTTTGTAACCAGCCCTCTCCACGCCCCCAACTCCTGGTGACTACTGGTGCTCTCTGATCCCACAGTTTTTGCCTGTCCCGGGTTGTCATAGAAACGGAATCATGCAGGATGTAGTCTTCTGTGTCTGACTTCTCTCCCTTAGCGTGACACGTTCCAATTCACCCATGTTTCTGTGTGTGTCACTAGTTTGCTCCTTTTCTTGCTGAGTAGCGTTCTACGATATCAATGTTTACAATTTGTTTATCCGTTCACAGTTGAAGGACATTTGGGTTGTTTACATTTGTTTTCATGATTATGAATAAATTCACTGCAAACATTTGGATTCAGGTTTTTGTGGGAACATACGTTTCCATTTCTTGAGGGTTATAGTTTATAAGGAATGTCCAACTGTGGCCCTGAACGGCTGTACCGTTTTTTAACCAACAACGTATGAGAATTCCAGTTGCTCCACATCCTCACCAGCACTTGATATTATCACTTTTTCCTTTCTTTTCTTTTTTTTGGTATTTTAGCTAATCTAACAGGTGTGTAGTGGCATCTCATTGTGGTTTTAATTTACATTTCTCTAATGACTGAGAACGCTGAGCACCTTTTTTTATGTGCCTATTTGCTATTTGTCTGTCTTCTTCGGTTAAGTGTTAAAAGTTTTGCCCATTTTTATTGAGTTGTTTGTTTTCTTATTATTGAGTGTTAAGAGTTCTTTATAGAATCTGGATTCAAGTCCTTTGTCAAATATGTGATTTGCAAATAATTTCTAACAGTCTGTGGCTTGTCTTTTCATTCTCTTAACAGTGTCTTTTGCAGAGCAGAAGTTTTTAATTCTGATGGAGTCCGATTTTATCATTGTTTTCGTTTACGGATTGTGCTTTTGGTGCCATTTCAGCAGTTTTTAATTTAATCTTAATTCTTCTCAGGCTCTGAGCAGCCTGAGGGTGTGGCTTCCGGGCGGTTGCTGAGCTGCAAGCTGGCTCCTGCTCCGCCCTCCCTCGTTACCTCTGGGTTACTTTGGTCCCCTCTGCTAGGAGGAGCGCGGGTCCACAGATGTTTTCCCTCAGAAGCCCTGGTGAAAGGTGTCATTAGGGAGGAGAGCCACCGAGATGTCCCCTACCCACACTGTGCACTGCGCTTGGCTGCCCAGACTCCCACTTCCTCAAGGTGTCTTTGTTCCAGAAGCTTCCTCGCCTTTCATGGCCCCTTGGTCTTGGCTGGGGTCCCTATAGTCTACCCCATGGGTTTCTCTAACTTTGAATATCAGGAAACAAGGCTGCGGTACTGCCTCTTACTATCCAGAAGGGTTTTGGACTTAATGCACATGGCCCAGGGAGTGTCAGCCTCAGAGGACCCGTGACATCTCTTTTCTCCGTAGTCCTGGGACACGGACCGGCCGACCAGTCACTCATCTTTGCGTCACCTGGACAAGAAGGTGGGCTCCAGCTGTCTTGTCATCTCTGCCCCTAGAAATGGGATTTTAAACGTCCATCCCAGTGACCTTTCATTCGACCTCTGTTTTGCTTGTCCCCTGTTGCACTGGCCCCAAGGAAAGACAAGGCTCATGGGCATAGGTAGGGCCATTCCATCTTTGCTGCGGCGGACCTAGAAGTCACATCTCAGGCACACACCTAGCATCCTTGCATCCGTGCTCAGGGAACCTGGCATTAACCAGAGAGCTCTGGGGCCTGGAGGCTGGGCTGTGAGGCGTGTCTCTCAAACCCAAGTGACGTGGCCTTCGCCGCGGGCTTTGCTGCTCCTGTAACAAAGCTGTTGAAATGTCAGCCTGCTTCCGAAAGACTGAACGTGAGTCAGAACTCCGCAGCTACAGTTGAGGACTTGCCGGAGGTGGCCGGAGCCCGAGTTTGGAATTTCTCCACAGTTGTGCATGCACAAAGAAAAGAAACCTCTTCCTTTGTGTGGTCCTGTCCCCACCCCGGGACTGTCTCACATTATTCTTGGGGAGGGGGTCAGCTTCAGACCTCAGAGCATTCTTACCTCACTTTGAGACATTTTTCCCTGTCCAAGTCTCCGAGACAATACAGCAACTTGTAGTAGTTGGTGACCTTCTGCTGCGGTAATTCCCTCCTCTGGGCATTGAAATTGATTTTCTTCCTTGCGGCACGTAGAGATTCAAAGCCTGCCCCTTGCCCCCTGTCCCCGGAGAGCTCCTGCATCAGCGGCTGAGTCGGGGACAAGGCACATGCTGGGCACCGGTGTGGGAGGAGGGGGTCCCTGGAGCATGTGCCGGCTCCGGAGCCGTGTCTTTGTGTCCCCGGCTGGGGGCTGCACGTGGGTTCTGGGGGATCACATGGGGCATCCTTTGCAGCGGCTTCCTTGCCAAACTGGATTTTGATAAAGGAGGATCAGTGGCCCCTCATCTTTCTAGTGGTTCCCTCCTGGAAATTCTCTATTTGGGCCAGTCCTCAGAGACCTCCCTGTGTCCTCCCCGCAACCCTGTGCCCCCACGGTACAGGGCGAGGAGAGTTCTGCCTCCGACCTGCCTCCTGGAGCTCCCTCAGCCTCCATTCCCTTAGGACGCCTTCTGCACGCAGCACCAGTGTCCTTAGGAAACCCACCTCCAGCCTCCGCCACCCCCGCCCACTGCCCGCTCCTGCCTCCCTCCCTCCTTCCCAGGCTTGCCCGCCCACCCTCTCCTCAGAGGACTTTCTCCAGGACTGGGGACGTCCCAGTTGTGGGGGGACAGGGGGAGGGGCCTGATGCTGCCTCTCGGCCCCTGTTCTGTCCCCCATTCCCTTCCCATGCTAGCCTCTCCACTCCTGTCCCTCTCTGCTGCCACAGTGATACGTCCAGAGGGCAAATCGGGTCCTGTCCCTCCCTTGCTTAAAACAGCTCCTAATTTCCTTGACCATAAAGCCCAAACTCCTTAACATCTCTTGTCAATCTACCCTGGGTCAGGATGACCATCTCAGGGTCCCTGATGCTGTTTTGCCACAGCAGTGCCCTGCGGACAAGCCGTCCACGTGCCGTTCCCCGAAAGCTCTCCCTGGCTCCTCCCCTTGCCTCCTGCCTACTTTCTCAGCCATCCCGTTTCAGCCTCAGGGGCCTGCACCTGGCGGATCCCACTCCACTCACCTGCCCCTCCAGCTCAGGCACCTCTCCCCTGAGTTCATGGTCGATGCCACAGATACTTCCTGTGGGTCTCATGTGTGCAGGTGCCCGAGGGGAGGCAGGGAAACAGGGCAGCACAACCCTCCCTCCCGGGGTTTCCATGCTGGTCGCAGGGTAGAGACAGTGGACAAGTGAATAAATAAACAGGATAATGCAAGACTCAGAGACCTGTGTTAGGGAAGCAGGCTCGTTCGCAAAAACGGCCAAGCAGAGCATGGCAAAGCAGAGGCTATGGTTGTCCCTCCAAAACTCACGTTGAAATTAAATTGCCATTGTAACAGTATTAAGAGGTGGGACCTTTAAGAGGTGATTAGGTTAGGAGGGCTCTGCCCTCACGGTTGGATAAATGCTGTTATCTCGGGAGTGGGTTAGTCGTTTCGGGAATGGGCTCCTAACGAAAGGGTGAAGTTTGGCCCCTGTTTCTCTCTCTGTCTCGAGCGCTTGCTGGTCCTCCTGCCGTGTTATGGTGCGGCACAAAGGCCCTGGCCAGATGCTGGCACCGTGCTCTTGGGCTGCCTAGTGTCCAGCACTGTGAGAAATAGGCTTCCTTTCTTTGCAGATTACCGAGTGGTTTTCTCTTGCAGCAGCAGAGGACGGACTAAGATGCCCTCTGAGAGTGACATTTGAGCTGGGAAGAGTCTAGCCCTCAAAGATCTGGAAGGAAAGTGCTCCAGGCAGGGCAGCGGTAGGTTTGAAAGCTCAGAGTTGGGCACAAGCTTGATGTGTCCCAAGGGGCACTGGGAACAGAGGGAAGCTGGGGCATTTGAGACACAGAGGGGATCGTTCCATAGATGGTAAAAAAGTTTCTTTTATGGAATTTCTCATATGGAATGATATCAGATGAAAAAATTACACTCTCGAAAAGAAAAATACATAATAGATGAATACTATTAAATTACATAAATGTGGACAAGCTTATTCCTACATATCGGTCTGTTGCAGTAGTGAGTAATAACATTACAGTTTCTAACTGGAGCCTTGACTTCTCAGATTTGCCAATGGCTTCATGCGTACCTGTTCAGTATTCACCATGGCCAGGTTGCTCGGTCTGTCTTCACACATGGCTGGTTGAAGAACACATCTTTATTAATTTTAATTTCAAAGAGTTTCTTCCACATGAACATACATACAAATAGTTATGAGAGTCTTAAATGTGAGGATAATTTTGGCAGAGATTTATAAAAATCCCATCTAAAATATCTCCCCTAGTTGAAAACCACTAAAATATCCTCACCAGAAAGAAAACTCATCATGAATTCCTATTTTATTCACTAAAAACTTTCAAAGTTTTTCGTCTTTTATAAAAGTCAGGAAGAATGGTCTAACCATAGTGGACGTGACATTATTGGATCTATTGCTTTAGGCCGAGTGTTAAGTTCTTGGTGAAAATGATCAAGACTTTTAAGCTTTTGCTCTTTTAATTTCTTCCGGCAGTGTTAGACCAGTGTCTTTTGTCATTTCTGCTCGAATTCGGCTTCAAAATTTGATTCTTTTTCTATTTAATTGTCTATTTCCTTGTGTTTGTCTGCTGCATAGTTAATGGCCTTCTCCGCGGCTTCAGAGCGGAGATCTTCAAGAAACAGTTTTAAAGCTTGACGCTCCTCTGTGCATTGTTCAAGGTAGAGTCCGGCTGTTTGCAAATGTCTTTGTGACTGACCGACCTCATCTATAACATCACACCAGGTACTAAATTGTACTATTGCCGTAAAATTTTATTTTCATGATTCTCTTTTTGTTTTCGAGTAACGGTTGAAAACAACAAATTTTAATCTTAAAGACACCATTGACATTCAATAAATCATGCATGAACTAAACTTTGCCCTTATCAAACAGAAAGGTAACAACATTACATACTTCACCCAGTTTTAAACTTTGAACATAAATGAACATCCAAATGGTCACTTAGAACGACTGAATTGAAGCCATGTAAGTTCTGTTTCCTTGTCTTTGCAATCTCTGGGCTATCATTGTTTATTTCGGATATACCGTTTAAATGCAGGGACGCTTAGTTCCACAGGGCTTGGGTACAGGGACTGTGCCCAAAATGAACTTCAGCAATTCCGAACTGCCACAACCTTACTCTTAAAACAAATGCGTATAGTCGAGTCCCCCGTCTCAGGGACCTCCACATAACTGGGAGTTATTTGAATTTGAATTCAGTTCCATGTAGAAATCAATGTGTATTAAAATCTAAGTGATTAAAAATGTGCTAATTTGAAGCCTGCATATATATTATTAAAACTCGAAGTCATGGTAACAATGGTTTAGAAACTAAACCGATAATAGATTTCTGCGTGGACGTGGAAGTATTCTTTTAGTTATTGACATTGTTCAGAATTGCTGGCACGTGGTGCTAAACATGGTCCGCAGACATTGCATACCTTACTGCCTGTGTCCCGGGAGGGCTTGTTTTCCACCGGTGGGGCCACCTGTGCAGCGTGCAGAGCAGCGAGGGAGGGAGGGGTGGTAAGAAATGAGGAGGAAGGGGCTGGTACTGAGGGGTCTTGCAGGCCGTGGTACTGGGGTGTGGCTTTTGTCTCAAGCCTGAAGTGCTCTCACGGTGCTGGGTAGACGTTCCTTCCGTATAAATGGACAAGTCACCAGGACATTCCGAAACAGTGGGATGTCTTTTCTGCCAGACCATAATCTCCCTAAAGGCAGGCAATGTGTTTCATGTTCCTGTGTAAACCAGTATTTTTTCCAATGCTTATGAGAGACTGAATATACAGGCAGTGACCAGACCACAGGTAAAAACAGGACTCTGACCTTGAGTCTGCAGAACAGCCCAAGAATTCAAACTACTGTCTGTACCAACAGGTCCAGGAAGCCGAACAATGACCTCTGTAACACTTGACTTCAAATGGCCAGGACTTGATGGATAACTGACAGGGTCCTTAATTTTCATCCCTGCTTGCAAGTTAGAACCCGCTGGAGAAAGCCAAATATGCCCGCCCAGGCAACCACACGGGATGCCCTGCTTCCAGTTAGCCTGCTTACAGCTTCCCCGCGCCGACAGGGCGTACCGAAGCCTTCTCTTTTTTTCTGCTGTAAAGTTTCCCCTTTCCTTTGCCTGCCTTCGGGTCTCTGCCAAATGCAAGCGATGGCGGTTGACTCCCTTGGCATAGCGAGCTCTGAATAAACAGCCTTTGCTCGTTCCCATTTGGGTGGTCTTCGTTTATTTCCACACTTGACTCACACAAAAAAATGAGTGAATGGATGAATTACAGCCCTGCCATCCAGATGCCGACCGTAGTGATGGAAGACATAACGCTAAGGAGGGGAACAGTAACAGGCGCGGGCTGACTGACGGTAGAGGCACTACAGCTGCAGGGAAACAGATGGGGCTCGTCCTCCGAGTCTCTCTGTCCGTCTACTGTCCGTCTTCTCTGGATGCCCGCTCCTTTGTAAACGTGGGATCCTACTGTGCAGAGTCATCCCTGACCCGCATTGTCACTTACTCTATTGTGACCATCTTCCCGTTGAATCATGTGTCTTTCAAGGATGCAATTTTAAATGGATGCGTAGTATTCCATGAAGCCAAGCAGGCAGTTGTTTCTAATTTTATTCTATTTAAAACATTTATGTTTGTTATATATTGACACATTATAGTTGTATATATTTATGAGGTACACAGTGGTATTATTTTTGAACGCAATGTGGAAAGATTAAGTTAAGCGATAATGAACATACCCATCACCTCAAATATTTAACTTTTTTTTGTGATAAGAACATTAGAAATTTATTCTCTTAGCCATACTGAAATGTACAGAACTCAATTATTAGCTGTTTTCACCATGCCATGCAACTGATCTAAAACAAGTCAAGCTTTTTTCTCCTGACTGAGGCTTTGTACCCTTTGACTATCATCTTCTCATTCACCTCCTCCCCTCAGTCTTTGGTTACCACTGTTACACTCCCAGCTTCTACGAGTTCGATCATTTTAGATTCCACATGAGGGAGAACATGCAGTATTTAGCTTTCTATGTTTGCCCTATTTCACTAAGTACAGTGTTCCCTAATTCTATCCGTGTTGTCACAAGTGACGGAATTTCTTTCCTTTTTTAAAGGCTGAGTAATATTTTATGTGTGTATAAAACCCACATTTTCTTCATTCATTCCTCAACAGTGGAGCACCTAAATATACAAAGCAAGTAGTAAAAGGTCTGAGGGGAAAGATAGATTGCAATACAATAACAGCATGGAACTTCACCACACCAGTTTCAATAATGGACAAGTCATCCAACAGAAAGTTAATTAGGGACACTGGACTTGAACAACACTTTAGAGCCAATGGCCCTTGTAGACATATATAGAACACTTCCTCCAACAACAGAACACACGTTCATCTGAAGTGCACGCCGAACATTCTCCAGGATAGATCTTACGTTAGTCCACAAGATAAATCTCAGCAAATTTAAGAAGATTGAAATCATATCAAGGGTCTTTCTTTTCTGACTACAATGGTATGAAATTAAAACAATAACAATTGTTATTCCTTCAATAACAGAAGGAATTGCAGAAAATCCACAAATGCATGGCGATTAAACAATATGCCTCTGAACAACAAATGGGTCAATAAGGAAATTAAAGAAGAAATTAAAAAAATACGGAAACAAACAAAAATGGAAATACAATATACTAAAACTTACGGGATGCAGCAAAAGCAGCTCTAAGAGGAAAATTTGTAGCAATATATGCCTACATCAAAAAGGAAGAAAGACTGTCAATGAGCAACTTCATGTTATGCCTCAAAGAAATAGAAAAAGAAGAACAAATTAAGCCCCGTGTCAGCAGAAGAAAAAAAATAATAAAGATCAGAGCTGAAATAAATCAAATAGAGTCTAGAAAAAAAATACAAAAGATAAACGAAACTAAGAGTTGAGTTTTTTAAAAAGATAAATAAAATGGACAAGCCTTTAGCTAGGCTAACAAATACAAGAAGAGAAAAAACTCAAATAAATAAAATCAGAAATAAAAGAGGAGATGTTATGATGGATACCACCGAATTACAAAGGATCATAAGGGACTACTACAGATATCCTAGAAGAAATGGATAAATTCCTAGACATACACAGCCTATCAGAACTAAATCACGAAGAAATAGAAAATCTGAAGAGACCAATAACAAGAGAGGAGATTGAAACAGTAACATAAAGTCTCCCAACAAAGAAAAGCCCAGGACCAGATGGCTTCACAGCTGAATTCTGCCAAATATTTAAAAAACTAATACCAATTCTCCACAAATTCTTCCAAAAAAATCAAAGAGGATGAAATACTTCCAAATTCTTTTTATAAGGCCAGCATTACCCTGTTACCAAAGCCAGATGAGGACATCACAAGAAAATAAAACTGCTGCTAATTTTAAACATAAAAATTACTGAGTCAAAGTTTACACTACATTTTAAAGTTTTTCTTACATATTTCCAAATTGCTTTCCGAAAAGGTTATAGAAATTTGCCCTCATATTCAAGGTGTGTGGGGAGTATACAGTTTCCTATTTCTTCATCAGCAACTGTATTTTATAGTCCTTTCCATTCTTTGCATATTTGGAAGCCAAAAGTGTTACTTTTTTTATTGAGTTACATTTCTTTGGTAATTAATAGGCTAATCATATTTTAATATGTTCATTTATCATTTTTTTCTTCTTAGATAAATTTCTTATTTATGGCCTTTCACATTGGTCTTTTTCAAGGCCAGTTCCACACTGTTTTAAAACTATAGTTTTGTAATTTATTTGAATATATGATAGGGTAAGTCCCTTCCCATTACTATTTTGTTTTTTAAAATTTTTATGAGCATTTTTCTCTTATAAAGATTTTTAACTGAAATCACATTATATTTACAAATTAATTGAAAAACGGCTGCTCTTATCATATTGTCAGAATATGATATATCTTTCCTTTAACCCAGGTCTTATTTGAAGACGATCAATTTTTTGTTTTACTAATAGGGATCCTTCACTTTCCAAAAATTTTAACAGATTTAGAGGGTACAGGTTGATTCCGTTACATGTATATATTGTATAGTGCTGGAGTCTGGGCTTTTTATGTTCCCAGCACTCGAGTACTGTCCGTTGTACCCCACGGGTAAATTTTCACCCGCCACCCCCTCCCAAGCTCCTCCCTTGTAAATCTCCAATGTGCCTTATGCCACTCCGGGTGCCTTTGTGTAGGCAAGTTTAGCTCCAACTTAAAAGTGAGACTATGTGGCATTTATTTTTCTTTTCCTGAGTTTGTGTTTCTCGATTTAGACATTTCTGAAGAGCACAGGCTAGTTGTTCCATGGAATGTCTCTCATTTGGGTTTGTTTCCTGACTCCTCACACATGGATTCGGTTTCTGCGCTGTTGGCAGGAATATCACACGAGTGTGTCTTATCAGGAGGCACACGGTGTCGGTTTGTTCCAACACTGAGGCTGCTAACTTTGATCACTTGGTTGAGGTGGTGTCTGTCTGGCTCCTGCACCGTGAAGCTACCATTTTCTCCTTTGCAACTAGTAACCAATTGTGGGGAGATACTTCCATACTGGTGTGAATATTCCTCATCGTTTCTAATTCCCTCGTTGATTCTGTATCATCGGTTAGAATTCCACTATAGGAAAGGGCTTTTTCTCCCTGCCCCCTTAATTTAAAATAATCATTTACTCATTTATATCAGTGTGGAGTGGAGTCATGGACTGTTAATTTTTTCTATGGCTTATAATCCACTATTATCATTATATAAAAATATATTTTGATGTTCGAATTGTCCCAGATTTGGCAATTGGGATCCCTTCAATCTGGTTCTTGCCTCTTTTTGACGTGTCCTGGTAACTCTTCGAGCACTGCCTTACTTTCTGGCGCAGAAAGATGTTTCAGGCTCACTTTGTATTCTCCCTGCTCTAGCTCAGTTATTTCTTCGAGGAGCCCTCCCTAGAACCAACCAACTAATCAACCAACCAACCAACCAGCCAACCAATGGCAAACAAATACTGATTCCTGGTTGGTGTTGCTTTCGGTCAATTTCCTTCCTTAAAAAGGTAGGGGGTTGGAATTTCGAACCTACCTTCTGTGAGTTTTAGGACTGAGCAAATGAATACATATTGTATATTGAGGAAAATGGGGACTGAGTTTCTCACTGTTGGGGAAACATGGGAAGGAGGAGACTGGAAATGTACCCTGTCACACTGAATTGGAATCAAAAGTAGCAGTTGAAGCCATGGTTTTTAATCTATCTGCCGGTCTATCTATGTCTCTATTTTTATCATCATTATCTATAGATACAGAGGTAAATATTGATGCCCATGTAGTGTGTGTGCAGTATTTCCCAGCTCTGTCTGGGAAAAGAGGTCCTAGACACAATGCCACACCAGTAGCAATGAGCACATCTTGTGCTAAGATATTGATTTTTAATTATTAATCTCAGTGAAAATTTTAAAAAGTTTATCCTTCTTTTGTGCATGTTATAGGGAAATTTTGTAAATGCTCTGTAGCATTGTAAAAACTGCACTCCGTATGCAACACTGTCCAACAGAACTTTTTGCAGTGATCAAAATGTTTTATGTCCGCACTTGACTGGCAGGGCGGCCACTAGACACATAAAATGTAGCTAGTGAGACTGAAGCAGTGATTTTTCATTTTATTTAATTTTAATTAGTTCAAATTGGAATTAAAACAGCTACTCATGGTTAGTTGCTGTCATATTAGACTTTTGGGTATAAAGTTTAAGGCGTGTGTGTGTGTATGTGAGAGTGTGTGTGTGTTCAAGTTCATTAATAATACTGTTCAAACCCATTTTGTTCAAATACCATATTAGACCTTTGGCATATGATTTGTGTGTGAGTATCTATATGTACATATGTGTATATATATATATATATATACATTCAAATTTGCTAATATTGGTCAAATCCCCTTTTTTGTACTCTATATCTGGCAAAGATTGAGATGAAAAATGTTCACATTGGCCATTTTGCTTCAATCTCTACCTTGTTAAATATTAATATTATCATCTGTGATTTATTTTTGTTTGTGTTTGCCTGGCAAGCCTTTGCCCATCCCTCTATTTGGTGCATAGAAAGAACTCAATATTTATTTATTGAATGAATAAATGCATAAATTTTTTAAGCTTTTTGGAACATTTTGTTATAGGTGTGTTCTTTTATAATAGCACAAAGCTGGATTTTGTTTTTGACTCAAACTAAGTCTTTTAATAGAAGCATTTAGCCCATTTACATTTTGTGCTTCGTTGCTTGTAGGACTTTTTTTTCTTTTTATGTGAAATGAAAGCATATCCCATGTTAGTTCTTTCTGAGTCAGAGTTTTGTTCCCAAGGATCCTTTTCACCTTGAAGACTTCTATATTCGTGTCCCCTAAGGAAGAGTTTGTTTTCCTTTTGATTATTGCTTCTCCATTCTTCTTTCCTTTCCTTCTGAATCATTTTTATATCCAGGATAAATGCCCTCTGCTTCCTATTTCTTCCGCATTTTCGTTTATCTTTGAGTCAGATTTTTCTTTTTCGAGCCGCCTCCCGTAGTTTCATAGTTGAAATGTTCTCTTGGAAGAACGTCTAGAGAATCTTTACACTTTTCTCCTGATTCTTGCACTAACTCTGCCACGTAATGTGACGTCTGCTCTAATTGCCCAGATTTATGTGTGCACCTTGAGTGGCTAAATATTTCCACGTGTCTTATGATTTCTCTCTTTTTTCCTCTCCTGTACAGGGCAGGTCAGAGGGTTATTCAGTAGGGCTTCTGAGGGAGAAAAGAGCGTGAGGGCTCCCGTGTAGATCTTCCAGGCCCGGCAACGGGCGGAGGGAAAAGTGTGGATTGACAGGCATGTTCCTTTGCCAAGTTAGGCTCCGTGAGCCACAGCCAGAGGCTCCCCTGGCAGCCCCACAACAAACAAAAACGGGAAGGAAGGAAGGTCCTCCTCCTTTATTTGCCTTGATGGCAGAGGCAAAGAGGTGTTTAATGCTGTCAGCCTTCTAGAGCATGTGTGTTCCTACTGTTCTGACGATATGCAAGAAAGAAACTAATTTTAGAGACTGTACAGAGACTGCCCTGACTTGAGTTTGGCTCTGCACAGAGAATTAAGGTGCTGCCATCTTCCCTGTCTGGCCGCCAATTTGTCACGCCCTGGTTACCTCCTCCGTTTGGATGAGGGTCAAACTGACCCAACCCGGAGGCATTTTCTTTTGTTCCCTTTGCCCCCTATTTGTGTCTGTGGTTCAAATTCAGGGAGCGCCAGGGTTTCAGGGTGCCAAGGTGAAAGCATAACGTTTGGTTTGTTTCGGAAGCTAGGAAGCTGTGTCTTGGTGGACATCCCCAGAGAGCAGATCCTCCTCTGCAGGAGAACAGAGGGGCTCGGGGGGCAGATCCTGGCTCTGCTGTTGACTAGCAGTGGGGTCTGGTCAAGTTTCTGAGCTCCAGTCCCCTTTCTGACATGCGGACAAACATTTCAACTTCACTGGGTTGTCGGGATGAGTCAGTGATATGACAGCATTAAGCTTCTTGTTACACAATGAATGGCGTTGGGTTTTCAATTCACCAAAGGCAGACTGGTTCACAAACACACACACAGGGAGTCAGAGCAGCACAGTAGTTAGGAGCAGAAGTTCTAGAGTGGGACGACCTGGTTTAAAAATTCTGGTGTCATCCTCACTGGCTGTATGTCCTGAGCAACTTTCTTAGCCTCTTTGAGTCTCAGGTTTCTCACTCGGGATGTGGGGATCGAGTACTACTCCCCACCTCATAGTTCTAGTAACAGCACTAGATGAGGCGTGTGTGAGACACCCGGCACGCCGCCTGATGCACAGTGGCAATGCAACAAAAGTTAGACGTGTTTCGTTAAAATCCAGCCCTTCCTTCCGCTTCTCGGCATCTGCCCTAGAGAAGCAATAGCACCAGTGCCCAAGGATGCGTACCCCACAAGCCCTGACTTGACGCACACGCTCTGTGCATGTAACAAACATGCACACGCACCTCCTAAATTCGTACAAGTGAAAAGGAAAAAAAAAATTTGAATTTTTTGGTAATTTTATCTTTGAACTGCCCGGTTTTATGAGTGAAGTCTGGTGGGATGTTGGGGCGGGCACAGGAGCAGCGGAGACTCTGGCTGGCAGCGTGGATGGGGAACTGGACCGAGACTGACGGTGCTGGCACCGGCGCAGCAGAAACAGCGGCGGTGGTGCCGCGGGATGGGCTGCACACGGGAGCCGTGCTGGGACCCGCGCTGAAGGCCAGTTTACCTCTGTGTCCCAGAGCACGTCTGCACAGATACTCACTTTTCCACCTGAGCAGCAGGATAGGAACTGCTGGTGCTCAGGCAGTAAACTTGGTCAGCAAATTATGGCAAAATAAAAGTGTACATATGGACATTGTTGTAAAGCATAGCAGAGAGTTACCAGAATCTTCAAACAGTTCAGAATCTCTGGTTTAGAAAACTGCTACCCCCATTGCACAGAAAATATCTACAGGCTTAGATTTAAGGATTTCCATGTTCGATGGAGGAGAGCAGTATTTTCATATGAATCTTCAGATGAACCAGTTATTAACGAGGAGGTCAATTTTAACATTAATTTTTTCTCTTGTAATTGATGATACAGCGATAGACTACGTGAACAGGCATTTTGAATCATACACAAATCATGAAGCCACTTTTGGGTTCTTCTCTGACCCCAACAAGTTACGGAAATATCAGAGGAAACATTGAAGTGCCGTTGTATAAATTGACATCGAAAATTAAATTCAAACTGACACAAAACCAACTCTTTATGAAGAGTTAAATCTTTTTAGAAAGATTATCCCATGAGCATCATCAGCTCTGGTTGTACCGAAGTTTGTGTTTTGGAATAGTTTCTCAGAAGTTTGTCTCAATATTGTCACAGACTGTAAAACGCTAAGAGCTCCAGTAACAGTTGCATCGGCGGGAAGGTCATTCTCAAATGAAAAATGACAAAATGTTATTTGCAATCTTGTAATTTGCCACGATGGACCGACATCGCTTTCAATCGTTATCAGTTGAAAATGAAGTTGCTAGAAGTATAAATTTCGATCACCTAATAAATGAACTTGCAGAAATTTGCAGAAAAGTAAGCCGGAAAAATCTTACGCTCAAATATATCATTAATAAAGTATTATTATGTATCGTATTATGTAAAATGATGACACCAAGTAATTTTTTCTAATTGTTACGTTCTGTTGTTACTCAAGTAATCATATTACCCCTGTTATATTTAACAAGTAACAGAAAGTTTTAAAGGAAAAAGATTTGCATTTTAGTATCTCAGTACAGCTTATGGGTTGGTACATGAGGTCTGTAAATTATGTTACAAGTGATGTTAAGTTTGGTCACTTGGCTAAGGAGCCATCTACCAGAGGCTCTCTGCTGTAAAGTTACTTTGTTCTTCCCTTTGTAATTAACAAGCATCTTGTGGGGAGACCTTTGGAGACCATACAGATACCTTGTTTCTTATCACACCTTTGCCCACTAATGTCAGCATGCATCCCCGATTCTTGCCTGCAGTTATTATTATCGTGGTGTGTGCCTAATGGTGTCTTTTCTATCTCCATCATTTCTTCTATACTTACTAATTGAAATTCCGTAGTCAGAAACAGCTGTTTCTTCTCCCCCATTTATTTATTTATGCAATTATTTATGTATACCAGCATGGACTTATGGATATAGATTTTATTCCAGGGGTTTACAGTCCGTTACTGTTATTTATTTTCTTGCTTAAATTATCCCAGATTTGGCCATTAGGAGCCTCTTCGATCTGGCTACGGGGCCTTCCCGTGTGCCCTGTGCTTGGTTCTTAGTTACTTTCTGGCACTGCAGGGTTTTTCCTGCCTCGTCCCTGAGAGCTCCTTTTGCATGCTACATTTTCCGGGGTGAATTCAGGGGACTCTCCCTTTAAAGAAATCTCTGGATGCAGATGATTAAATAAGCATTGTGTCTTGCCCAAGTCACATAAAGTTTGTCCTTTGGGTGGCTGTGATGATAAACGAAGGGGCTTATTGCCCCCCAGAACCCGGTGACGGATTAAGGGAAAGGGAGTTTTCCAGGGCTCGCGTGGGGATGTACACTGTTTATCATCATGAAAACGGGTGTTCTTCTTCTTACTCCTGTCACCGTGATTGGTGAACTGCTTTCTGAAGCCAGCATCTTCTCTCCAGCCGGGATAGAATGGAGGGGTTCCAAGAGACTGTTTGGGCCTGGGGCGTCTGGCTGGGAGCTGGGGCTGCGCACTGCATCTGTGTTTCACTGACTCCGCCGTGAACGCCAAGGCGTATCCGAGTTTAGGGACCCTCTGACTCTTGGCTCGGCCAGCCCACCTCTCACCGTGATTGCAAGTAGGGCTCTAACTGCTAACAGGTGTGGTGGTACCAGCCACAATTATGCTAAGAAACAAAGCTGTTTTGCCAGGAAAGAAATCTATTAATAGTTCTCTAATCAGTGGCCTTGACTGAGGGTAAATGTAAATATTCTAAAAGTTTTTAAATCAAAAGAAACACACACACACGCAAAACCCCAAATTTTCGTGGGTAGTGGTGGTGGTAGATGGAATTTCAAGAATGAAGTGCGGATAATATTTTAAAGGCATTGGCTATAAATTTAAAATCACCTTGTTTAGAGTAAGAAACACATCTGCCTCATAATCTTATGGTGCCTTATGTTAACAGATGGACTGCTTTCGTTTATTACAAAATTTAGTTTAATATAAAGGTATGGTGTATTCAGACAATACTTAAAATTTTACCAGGTCAATTTATGTGTGACTTTAAAATTCTGTTACTGAAGGAGCTAACCTGTGCTGCCCGGTAACAACTCCAACCTCTTTTGGATTTCTGGCAGTTTTGCATGGGAGGCCCAGTTGACTTCAGAAGAAAGCGAAGAATATGATTGTGTTTTTCCAACTCTAGGTTCTCCGTAGGGCTTGGACAGAGCAGAGGAAAAATGAGAGGAACCTTTTCCTATGCCACCCTGCAAAGCCGTTGAATAAAGGTTTGCTGAGTAGAGTCAGGTTTAAGAAGGACCAGCTTCTGGGTTTGCAGTGACAGCAGTACCTGCTTCCTGTGATATTTAATTGTTAATTGCTTTTGCTTAGAGAATAAACTTCCCTACATTTTCACATTTGTTGACTTATTTAGATTTTCCCCATTTTTATTCATGCACTCAATAAATGTTGGTCGATACCCTATCATATGTTAGGAACAATTGGTGTTCCTGGATCCAGGAGAGAATTGTGGCAAGCCAGAGGCTGGATCTGGGGGAACCTTGGCCCCAGTGCCCTGGGTCCCCTGCTTTGGACCTCGGGGAAGATGCTCTTACTGTGGCGCTAGAGGAAATCTGCCCAACGTCAAGGCCAAGAGAGTCTTGTATCCCTAAGTCACCTTGTACATACCAGACTCTTGAGGGTATTTGTTGAATGAATGAGGGATCTTTGTTGAATGAATAGATGGAGTTGTCAATATATGGGGAGGGGAATTTGCCAGAATTGCACTGTCTATTACATATGTAAAGGATGCTGTTGAAAAATTTTTAAAAATCGATAAAGCCATTTCAGGACGTAACATTGGGGGGAGGAGGAGGAGGCAGGTGCACTCTGCCTTAAACGCAGAACCCTGGGATTGGAGAGAAACTTCTCGATTAGTTCTCTACAAAATCCTCAGTAGGCAGGTGTCCAGCCACCGCTTTCCGACTCCCAGGGCTCTCGTCATCAAAAACGAGGATCCGTGCTGGGCTGAAATGTGCCGTCACGCAGTCCCAAGCCCCTGCAGGCTTCCCCTATCTGCCCGCTCGGGGCAGTGCCGGCCCCAGACGCTGGGAATCAGGACAGGTGTCAGGCGTGTATCCCTCCTCCGTTCATCGCCAGAGCGGATGATCCTGGGCGAGGCACGCGCCCTCCCCATGTCTTGGTCTCTCATCTATAAAACGAAGGCCAAGGTCCTGCATATCTCGAAGCGGTAATGCTGCCCCGCGGGAGGGAGACCTTGTGTAAGGGACTCGTCTCAGAGTCCCTTCCGGGATTTGTGGTCAGCAAGACCGTTTCCCTGGAGTTTTCTTCCTCTGTTGTTCAGCTATGACACTTTATAACCTTCTTACCATTCTGTTTGCGCCTTCCCACGTGTACCCCTGTTGGTCTGTTTTCCCCCAAAAGGAACAATTCCCGAATATGTTTAGACAGCCCACGGTGGGGGGGCGGGGGGTGGGTGACATCTCCCAGTGCTGGACATTGTCCTCCCGTGAATGCAGCCTTGTTTGATTCACTAACCAACATGCTTTATAATCACCTGGAAAGTTCAGTGCCCTCCAGTTGCCGTGTTCGGAATCTTTCTGCAGGGGAGGAGGAAGAATACCCAAATTAAGGCTTGTATTGTTACTTACATATTATGTCTCCCAATGCAGAGCCATCCTCTGTGGCCACAGGTGTTGGCCCAGGCTGTGTGTCTGAGGATGCAGGATGTGCACACCGGCTCCTGGGTGCTGGTTCCTTCTCCCCAGCTGTCCGTCCACCTGTCTCTCCCCCACGAGTCGATCTCATCTCAATTCCTCCCCTCCTTCAAGCTGGGAATGATCACTACCTTTCCTCCTGCTGCCAACCCAACTACTACTGCAATCTCCCTCAGTGCAAAGGATTCCTTAGGATGCTGCAGAGGAGAAGGAAGGAAAGGTTTTGACTGAAGGTGCTTTTTCTAAGGACCACTTCTTAGTGACTAGCCACTGCCGTTTTAGCCACCCCGCCTCACCTGTGGTCTCCAGGCCTGATTATCTAAGTTGAGGCAAGCCTGGGAGAGGGACAGGGAGCGGTGCCTGTTGCCAGCATGTCATGTTGTCATGCTGTGTGGGTGGCCTCCCTCCACCTTTCCACTCCCCCCAGCCCACACGACTACCTCCTTCATCCATTCTCATCCTTGAGTGAACTCAGGGTCTTTTAGAAAATAGCTGGGGAGGCTTAACAGAAATAGAGAGTCACAGGATCCAGACCTGGGTGTCCGGATCCACCTTCTAGGACAGGTTTGCATGAATGCGAGGGGCGAAGAGTGACCCAGCGGATTCTTAGCCTATCAGACCGATGACATCCTCCTGCTGTGTCTACATCCCCGACTGTAGCCCTGCCTGGGAAGTCGGAGAAACCGAGCCTGAGGCTATTGTGCTAAGATCTGTCTTTCACCTGTTTAAATTACAATGCTGAATAATTAACGTATGTGTAAAAACTGTCAAAAGTATGCTTAAATCGTACCTTTGCCGGGTGCTAAAATTACTTTTCATTATGACCTATTTGTACATCATTCGAACCAAATATCTCAGCCTGGGCATGTAAATGTGATTTCGTTTTTGCTCTGCAGGTCAGGTCAGCAGACATCTGCAACAAATATGATTGTGAGGGTGATGAGGGTGACGTGATTTACTTAAATCAGGCAATTTCTCCGCTAAAGCATCGACGCCGCGACTCGTAAAGACACTCCTTAGCAGATGAACTATACCGTTGCCCGGCATTTGTCATATTAGGCGATTTGAAAGGAAAAGAACAATTACAAAAATGAATGTGATTCTCTGTTGAAGAAAAAAAGATCCAGTTTTTGCAGCAGGGGGTGGTTAATTTCCTAGAGATAAAAACAGGTTTCACGGCAATTGTGCTGCTATAACGTTCCACAATTAAAACGTAAGAAGAAAAGGTTCCACTGCCAAAGCAGACAGTTGTGGGAATTAGTTGTCGGGGGTGGGGAAGGAGGTTTCCCCTCTAGCATCAAAGGTTATTTTGTTTCCCATAGGAACAGCTCTGTTGCCATAAACGGTGCTGGTGTGCCCCCAGCCCCCCACCTTCCCCCTGTTTCCGAGCTGCTTTCAATTAGCAGGCATTATTAAACTGGAAACATTTTAAACTGCTGCCGAAGCTGCTTTCTGGCCTTATGAGCTGAGCTAGAGGCGTCACAATAAAAGCTGATTGATTAGCGAAGAATGTACTTATAGCAACTGATGCCCAGTGTCATTTTTCTATGCATTCCACAGCCGCCTCTTCCCCCCTGCCGAACCGTGCGTTTTCATGGGGAGTTTAACTTTGGCTTCTCTCCCTGGCACCTTCCACGGCCTGGAGGCTCTCGACTGCCATCTCCACTGCCCGACCCGGACCTGCGCTGTCTTCACGCCCTGTCTCCCCTCCCACCCGGAACCCCAAGCGAGGGTGACCAACAGGCCGGGGGGGCAGGTCCCAGGGGGAAGGCTGTTGGATTCTGGCATTATTGGGGATAATAATCCCTTTTTCTGTGCTGTTTGATTGTAAGAACATTAAAATAATAGCAACAATAACACATCTTCAAAGAACAGGCCACAGAGCCCCGACGGGGTGGAGGCAGGTGCCCGTGTCTTGTTGGCGGGTTTCAAGGACTGAAGGCATTGACCCCAAAGCATTAGCTCCCCGCCAGTGACCGGTCTTCTAGGGATCGTCCTGAAAATTCCTTGAGTATCTTGTTTCTCCAACTAAATAATTAATTTACTTGAGAACACATGCTACTTGGTTAGCACTGTGCTAAGTTTTTTAAATGTACATACTGCGTGTGTTTAATTCTAGCAACAATACCCCGAGCTAGGCACAGTGAATGGCCCTGTTTTCACAGAGGCGTCGGCCGAAGCCTGTGAGTGGTGAGCCAGAATGCTTAACTACGATATTGCTGTTTTGACCAAGCATCTCCCTGCTCTGAGCTTCAGATTCCTTATCTGTCAAGAGAAGGGTTTGGAACAGATCCTTCTCCATTCCTTTCCAGGTCTTTCGCTTTTTTTAAAATCCACTGATTCATTCAGAACATGCTTGCAGTGTGCTTTGTGCGTGGCGTGTTCCAGGCTCCGAGGATGGTGGTGGACTTAGACAAGCTGCCCCCTTTGGTGGGGACAGGGCTCACCTCCCAGCTCTGTTTCTGGTCGGTCTGCAAGGTCAGTGCATGTCCCCACATTGCCACTCACCATGAGGAAGCCCGGCTTTTCAGCTGTGCGTAAGGGCGTGAGTCTCACGGGCTCAGCACACCAGCCACAGGCAGCCCGTGTTGGGGTGAACCGGAAGGAACAGACCAAGTCTTCTTTTTGGTTACACAAGGCTCTGCCTTCAGCCCCTCTCTGCCCTGCAAGAGGCTGGATTTAAGGCCTGGGGTTGGGGAGGGGTTGCAGAAAGCGGCTCCTCCGGAGGCGGGGCTTGGGTGAAGCCGACCACAGTTATTTGTGGATTGTGACTCAAAGCACACCAACAAGAAGCATTTATTGCCTCCAAAGTCGTGCTGGCTCTGTAGTGCTGAATGGGGAGCTGAGGTATTGCAGCTGTTATCTTTTGAACTAACTGCTATTGCGTGTCCCATGACCAGCCGTGGCAGGGTTTTTGTTCCCGTGAATGAATGGGCTATAAATCTGTCGGAGTTGACGCTAGCAGCGGTACTAGAGGGTATAAAGAGAAAATGTGCAGAAGAATCTTGTGGTCTTTGCTTGCCTGGAAAATGAGTTCAATAAAATGGAGGTGATCAGTGCTTATTTATAGGGCAAACTGATACATCCAGCATTGGCCGTCAGAAGCTAACTGAGTGTTTTCTCATTTACGCTCACTCTGTAAAGCACATCCCCGCACCAGGGCAGCTCTCAGAGCTTCCCGCAATCTCGTGGCGGTAGAAGAAAAGGAGACGCTTGCAGATAAAGGAGTGTTTTCTTCTCCGCTTTTAAGGCTCGGGAGCCTTCAGCGGTAACTGTCTGGAGGGGTTTAGTTTCGAGGTTTGTAACAGGCAGAAAAACCCAAGGCCGTGAAACGGGTCCTTATACGCATTTCAGTTTTGAGGGTGAATGGCAGGAAATGGGATAAAATTAATCGCCATTTTTCAGGCCTCTGAAACAATAAATTCCAGCAACCATAAATTTGGAGCTGGGTTAAGTACTGAAAACAATTTATTGCTAATTTTTCCCTTAATTGCATTCCCAAGAAGAAGGTTTGGTGCTTACTGGTGGAATTATTATATAAAAATTATTCGTTAGAAAGCACAATGAACTGTAAATCAGGAGCTTACCTGAAACAGGGTCAAGGTTCCTCACAATTCATCCTCCCCCCCAACCCAGGCTGTCTCCAGCAAGGTCCTCAGAAAATACAAGGATCAGGGAAGGTGTCCCCTTGCCCCTCCTGCTCGGCGCTGCGAGTAGATTAAGTGCTGATTCGATAAGACGCCTCACCTTCTAAAAGGGATGGCATGAGTCACGTGTGGAGAGGAAGCAGAGGGGCCGTAATGGAATGATCACCGCTCGGCCTCCCTGCCTCATTTAATTTGTTTTGAGGCTGCTCGTGGTGTCAGGCTAACTGCCGCTGAGGCTGGCCGACAGCTTGACCCTGTTGGTACGGAAAGTCGAAACACAGTGGCGCCGTGTCAGAAACCGCCGGGATGAAGTGCACATCCTTTCCCGTCTCACCTTCGGCGTGAGAGCCGCGTTCCAGGGGGAGCTTCCTGCGTGGCAGGGAGGGCTCGTGGGGATGAGCGCTGGTACTGGCCCCGGCTAAGAGGAGAGGAGCTGCACATTGCCATGCCCGCTGTGGGAGGAGACTTGCTATCTCTCAGTTCCCTCTCGGGAAGGCTTGGCTTGAGCGGAGGTGGCGAAAGGGGTTGTCGTCCTGCACCTGCTGCCTGTGTTCTTGCAGTCCTGGAGGAGGCCATCGGTGGGAACTTACCTGCTTCGGTCAATTCTCCTTGGTCTTTTGCGGGCAAAGTGGGGTCATTGATTTGCCCGACCAAACCAGCCAGGGACATGGCCTGGCCAGCACCTGTGCCCATCCAGGAGCTCCTGTGGCTGAAGTTGCAATTTTAATAGTCATCTGGGGATGAGCCAATGGGTACCAAGAGTGTTTATGATGTAGCAGGTGCATCTGGCTGAGCACCAGAGGATGGTACGGCCAGTGGGAGCCGTCGGATGGAGGCTTTTCTGTCCCCTCCACAATGACGCCTGTCATCTCGGGCCAATGATGGCTGCAGTGGTGGGGGGACCCTCCTGCTGTTGGGTGCGCCCCCAGGACAGCTGGCCTTCCACTGCTGGCCAGGGGAGGAGGAGCAGGAAGGGTGTGAAGGAGGGGCGTGGCATCTGGGGCTCTGACAGTCTTCCCAGGGGCCTGTGCACACTTTAGGGCAGAACAAAACGGAGCATTCTCGCAGTACCCAGGAGTAGGATCCGAGTCAGCGTGTGGGGTAAAATCGGAAAAAAGCCACAGCGCCCTTGCAAGCCTGTTGGGAAGGTATTGTATTAGACAATGACCCAAAGTCCAGCACAGCCCATTTTACTGTAGTGTCGGAACGGATGGCTGTATCTCTGCCTGTCACTGGAATCACACTCAGTTTGGTGACATGATCAGGCCACCAGGGCCTGGGAAGAGCTGAGACCTCAGCTGAGAGACCGGCAGATGCCAGCCTCCTTTTCCAGGCAGCCAAGGCAGAGGCTCGCAGATGGGACAGAGGGCAGCAGCATCACCCCACCCCGTCCCTTGGTCTCATGACAACTACCCAAGAAATTCCTGCAAATGAAACTGTGTGCAAACAGAGTCACTCTGGCTGATTTTCTAGCAGGACCAGGGAGAATTTCTCACTCCTCTTCCTTCCTTCCACTTACCCACCTCTGCCTTCCCATTCCTCAGGGGAAGGCTTGTCTGGGGCACTAGTCTGGGGTTTGTTGGTCTGAGCTAAGTGGTCAGAGTGGGGGTAATGGGTAAAGGAACTGACCCACAGACCCTGGACGAAGAGCAAGGAGGAGGCTCGATTCCTGGTCCATGGGAGGCTTAGCCCGAGGAGAAGCCGGAAGGAGTTCTCACGGGGGTGCGGGTGGCGCAGTTCACGGTAAGTTGTTCCGACAGCAAGTGCTGTGGGGTCTGGAGCCTGCAAAGAACAAAAGCAAACGTTGCTTTCTGCATGTAGGAATAATAAAAATTTGTTTTTGAACATTTGAAAATACACGGAACTTTCAAGAAGAAAATAAAAGTGGCGTATGATCCCACTATCTAGAGATAAACCTTGTTAAATTTTTTATGCGTTCCGTTACAGGCCCATGGGCATTTAGATGTCTTATTATTTTTTCAAAATTGTGATTCAACTATACATATACTTTTTACATCTTGCCCTTTTTTTTTTTTCCTCCCTTAACATATTGTAAACATTTACTATGGTCCTTGGTGGTTTTCACAGACTTTTTTTTTTGCGCTAATTTTTAGAATTCAGAGAATTACATTGTATGGATGTGTTAACTAAAAACTGTAGAAGCCATGGTTTTAGACTGAGCTCCTGCACGACACCCTAGCAAAGCACCCTAAAAATCAGAGTAGAGTCACCCGTGCAGAAGTTCCACATCCTCAAACCAAAGCTCAGCTGTTGTCTGACCTTCCGAAAAAATCAGGAGAGAGAAGTGACAGCCAATTTCCCACACAGGCCAGTTTAAATCTTCAACTGGCATGATGGTAAAGTCCCCTCTGCTTTAATCCTTGCACTAAAAAGAGAGCCTGAAGTGACCTGATGTTAACGAATCAGTTGTTTTTCTATTGTTCTGTCTAAAAGTAACTAATACGCTCTCTCTTCTTTGTTTCCGCTTTCTTCAGCCCTTGTCTGTCTGCAAAACCAACCTCTTCTGCTCAGCGCATTGGAACGCTTGTTCTATTTTTGGAATGAACAGTTGCCTGAATCTAGAATCACAAATAAAACCAATTGAGACCATTAGACTAATTTGTTGTACAGTTTTCCCTTGAACAAAGTGGGGCTTCGGGGCACTGACCACCCCACACAGTTAAAGTATACTTAAATCGTACCTTTGCCGGGTGCTAAACTTACTTTTCATTATGACATATTTGTACATCATTTGAACCAAATATCTCAGCCTGGGCATGTAAATGTGTTTTCGTTTTTGCTCTGCAGGTCAGGTCAGCAGACATCTGCAACAAATATGATTGTGAGGGTGAGGGTGACACGATTTACTTAAATCAGGCAATTTCTCCATTAAAGCATCGACGCCGCAACTCGTAAAGACACTCCTTAGCAGATGAACTATACCGTTCATCTGCCTATAACTTTGACACCCCCCCAAACTGAACCACTGATAGCCTACTGCTGACCAGAGAAGCCTTGCCGGTAACAGTTGATTAACATGTATTTTGAATGTTACATGTACTCTATACTATATTCTTACAATAAAGCAATCTAGAGTAAAGAAAATGTTAAGAAAATCACAAGGAAAAGGAGATTATGTTTTCTGTTCGGTACGTGGAAGAGCATCTTCCTAAAGGCCTCCGTCCTTGTGGTCTTCGTGCTGAGTGGGCTGAGGAAGAGGAAGGATTGGTCTTGCTGTTTCCGGGGTGGTAGAGGCAGAAGAAAACCTGCTGTAAGCGGACCTGCACAGTTCACACCTGTGCTGTTCAAGGGTCAGCTGTATATTTCTGTCTTTCGAGAGCTGTACCGTATTGCCCAGCCATTTCTGATTTTTTGAAGTTACCAGTGACATTGTGACAAATATTCTTTCACATTAACCATTGGGTCCCCCCCCCGATTATCTCCTTAAGAGCAAACGAGGCCCCTTTATTTTGAAAAATTTGTCCCGCAGGGAAGGTTGGCACTCTGAGCTGTGTAGCAGACTGACAACTTCGATTTCCAAACGGGAGATGATCTTTACAAAGCTGCCTGTTTCATAGATGAAAATATTTAAAAATCGAAATTTCTTTCATGATCGAGGTTGAATAAATTTTCATACGTCTCTTATGTCTGTGTATTTCCTCTCCTGTGCGCTGTTTGATTGTTTGCCCATTTTTCTCTTGAGGATTAAGGCTTTGAAAGAGCTCTGTACAGCATAACGATATAAACTCTTCAATGATTACTCTTCTCTCCTCTGATGGGGCTGAGGAGGGAGACATGGGGCTTGGGGTTTGGGTGAGATCTCGAAGAGTTGGGAGGACTTTAATAGTTGGGTCTCACATTTGTCCAAAAGGCACCTGCTTAGGTGAGTCACGTGGGCGAACACTCTTAGGAAAACCACGATCTCACTTTGTACATTTAAGGAAGTACATTGAGTGAGCGAGGGCAAATTATTTTTGGTCCAGTCTCTGCTGAAAATAACATGTAGGTTAATCGTAAATATTTATTTACCTGTGAAAGGAGGCATACCGACAACAGTCATGGAGAAAGTTCTTCGTTAAACAAAACAAGACGACTTCGGCTTCACTCTGATTTTATTCTTTGGATGATCAGCTTGCTCAGGAGGCAGAGGGCTGGGGGAAAAATAGGACAAGGCTTGGGGGGAGTTTCTGGTTTCTCACTGCTTTGCGCTGTGTGTGTGTGTGTGTTTGAACCAGCTGGACAGCGCATGGGGGTTTTGAGGGTAGTCTGGTCTTACGCACCCACGACACCCCCTTCTCTATGTGGCTGCCTTGTGTTTTAGTGTCTGTACACACGTGGGATTAGGAAGGCCTTCACTGGCTGCTTCTGAATTTGGGTCGACTCTGATTGGCTCCCTGGCAGGCTGCTAAAGCTCACCGCCGTCAATTTCAGAGGGTGTTGGCAAGGCGCTAATGCAATTAACGTCTCTCTCTTTGATAGAGAATGAGGTGCGGACGAGCTGACTTTTGGAACCTGATGATCACTGATAATTAGGAGAAACCCTTGGGGGGGGACTACGTTGGGCTGTTTTAACAGCTGCACCTGAAGGCACGGTGTAGTGAGCCCACCTCTGAAACAGCGCGAGGGCCAGCAGATAAACGCCCCGCTGGTCCGGTCCCTTTGGGGCTGGGGTGGGCGCGGCCATCCTGCACTTTATTTTTAGCAAATGCGTGTAGCTAATGTGGCTACAACCACTGGTGATGTTTCAGGAAATTTATTTAAAATTCAATTTGTACATCGTGACTTTAAGCGCTACTTTTGGGGAAGTGTGTTTTGCATTATGCCGTATCAGTTCGGTATTATGGACTCCGAGGGAATATGTATAATTTTTATGCACTATGTTTATTGGCACATTTGTGTTAATAGCCAATAAGATGATATTGCCATCTTAATACCGTGCGAGTCTCTGTGACTCCGTGGCTAATGAGTTGGGCCTCTGAGTACCTGACTGAGCGGGGGAAGGGGATGAGATGGGATCGGGGGTGTGGGCAATGATGCTGGAAATCCAAATATTGGCTTGGCAGATTGTGTCCCTGTAATACAGCAGAGGGAACCCGTAATGCAGAGAGGGAGGGAATCTGGGTGTAGTCAGGGGACAGAACCACTAAGGAGGCGTTGACATGCTTATACAGCAAAGTGACCTTCCTTCGGAGAGGAAAACAATCCCAAAGATATTTAATTCTCAATTAAATAAAGCCACGTCCTTCTGATTCCCTTCCAGCGACCCTTCTGCTCCCAGGACCTGGGGATCTTGCTTTTGCAGTGAATTTACAGCCGCTTCTGGACAGATAACGAGATGTTGGACAGCTGACCCTCCAACTTGGTTTTAGCTCCTCACCGTGGGCTGTGTGTGATGATTTTCTAAGGCGTATCTCTCACGTTGAATTATTCATAGAAATTACCCCAAGAAACAGTGCAATGGCATATACCTGTATGTATGCGTGCATGTATATTTTCAGTGCAAACATCCCATTAGTGCAAACCATGTTCACTGGGAAATTGAAACCAAAAGAACCTCCTCAAAAACAAAACAAAACAAAACAAAAAAATAGGGCATTTGCTGCTTTAAGGAATGTGTACTGGTGATGAGGTTTCTGTGTCTTCTTGTACGCAGAGATGTAGGGCTGAAGCCTGGCCACAGAAGTCATCGCCTTTGTCGAACCTAAGAGCTGAGCCATGGCAATTAAGCAGATGGTGGCTGTTTTTACCTGGGTAGTCTGTTGTGATTCCCTTTTGTACCAAAGTAGGCGACCTGATGTTAAAATGTGGAGTAGAAGTATGGATAGGCAACCTCAAGGAAGTCTCCTGGAAGAAGGAATCTGGTGGGTGGGGGGCTTCAGGGTCCTCTTGTCCGTAGGATGCCATTGCGCTCTCCCGCTAGGACAGGCTTGATTCCTAGACTAACTTGATCATAAGAGCTTAAGTCTGGGTCTTTGCTTTGCCCCTGGACACTGGACCTGTCTGTACTCCTAGTTATCATTTTATCACCTAAGACCCAGGGCATGAGGCTGCACGGCCTGTGGGCAGGGGACTGCAGGGAAATCATGACAGCTGCTCTCCATCCTCAGGGTTCCAAGGATGACTCCTCCCCAGTTCTCCTGCCCAGACCCAAATCAAGGTGTATATGCCCAGGGCCCATCCCTTCTCCTAAGCTGCTGTTGTGTCGGAAAGAAAGCCCCTAAACTACTTCTGCAGAAGGGGATCCCTCTCAGGGAGAATCTGCATCTTAACAAGGCATCCTGGAAACCCACTGCTTTCAGCCAAAGGGAGGGGCAGGTCATGGGGATGGTTGGGCAGCAGGTGTGGCTTTAGAGTGATATTTTGTAAATCTGCCTCATCCAAGATTATAAAGACGTCCATCTAATTTTCACCTGGGATTTTGTGGTTTTATTTCTCCACTTCTATAAATTCTGGAATTTCTTCTTCTTCCTCTTCTTTTCATGGTGGTGTTAAGTATGGGTAAGAGATACATTTTTTTTTCCCAAAGTGCCTGAGAAGCTGACTTTACAATCAGCCTCCCCACTTCCCACCCCAGCCGTCCTCTCTCCGTCTTCGGGACCAGCCACGTTTCACGCACATGCTGGGCTCCGGTTGCCCCGGACAAGCCCACTCACCGCCTGCACACGCCATCTCTGCCCACCTGCTCATTTTGCCAGAACGCCCTTGCCACCCTCTGCGTCTGTGAAGTCCCAGATCTCATAATGCTGCCTCCTCCGAGAAGCCTTCCTCACTTGCCTCCTGCACCTCTCCAGACTTGTTTCTGCTTGCAACTCACCGGCTGCAGGAGAGTTCCTTCCGGATCCTTCCTCACACCAGGGCTCAGTGCCCGAGACAGGGTGCACCGGCTATAACAGTGATACAGTGATAAGCACCGTTTCTGAGGTGCTGAGGATATGGCAAAGTCAAGATTCCAACCTGGGACTGGCTCTTTGAGAGTAGAGTCACTGGGTGTCGGACCTAAGCATGGTGGCTAAGTGGGGAAGAGGCATAACAGTGCTACTTACAAACATCCGTTTATTATTCCTGAGCACATGTCCCGCCACTGAGCTAGCCCTGTGACCTGAAATGGCCATTTTTGTCCCCATTGTGTAGAAGGGACACACAGTCCACGGCACAAACATCCGTAATTGGGCACGAATGACTTCATGTCATCCGGGTGACTCTCCCAGGTGTTTTTCAGCCCTGTCTGGTGGTGACAGGTGGCGCTCAGGGTCTGGAGCTCCCGCGGCCAGCAGGAGAGGTGGAAGGTGAGATGTCACCACGGCCTCCCCCGCATCCACAGGAAGC